>JAIPRM010006279.1:0-18977 GCA_025469315.1 Stegophylla sp. TES_Ste_2020 | reverse complement strand
TAAATTTTCATAAAATTCGGATCAAAAAATTATGGTTTCCGAGTCGTTTTTGTCAAATTTTGGGTAGTTTTTTCCAAAAAAAACATAGAAGAATTGAGAAATTCAAAAAATGACCTTCATTGGGTTTCAAAAAGTTATTGATCGAAACTTTTGGACAAGTATTTCTATACGAAAAAGTGTTAACAGAAAAAAAAAAACAAAAAAACAAAAAAAAAATAAACATCATTGTAAAAACAATTCACTTTGTTCAGAATCTAAAACATTTAACTACATTTGAAATATTATGAAAATCTAATGGGATGGGAAGGGCGTTTGTCTATAATATTTTATGTTACTTAAATATAATACACGACCAAAAGAAAATGTTAAGAACCCCTGTGTGTAAGTTTTTAGGCATATGCAAGTGTGTGTACCTGCGGCTACTCGGACAATACTCTCATCGTCTTGTGTGTCACACACAGCCACTTAAAACGCGTCCTTGTGTAATCCGATTTCAACGCGATTAAAACGGGTGGGTCGTCTGCACGTATTGTTATTTTTTTGCGGATAATTCGATATTTTCGTTTCCGAAAAAAACGCCCTATTTTCGCCGCATTGCTCTCAGTGGTGCTCACTCGTTGTGTGTTCACAATACGTTACATGGGGACCAACCTACTGCAACCTGTTTGAGGGGTAAAATCGATTGGAACCTGTTTATGTTCACACGAGACTGCTACGGTAAAATTTTTGAATGAAGTGCAAACGAGCGAAACCGTAATGAAAATCAATAATGACATACATTGCGTGATCTATATAGAACAAAAAAGTATTGAATAATCTATATTATATTTAAATTTACTATGGTATGAAAAATGTGATCTACGATATTTTTGATTTCATATGAATTTATATTATAATATAGTTTTAACCGGATCGTTGAGTATAGGTAATATTTCGAGGGTGTTTGTCCAAATAGAGACAATAATATTTGAAAAGTTATAACTCAAAATGTTGAAAAAAAATTGATTAGGTCATTTCGTATTAATCCAAATAACTTCTTGTAGATCGCGTTATACGCTAGACCAACACCAACATCATAGGTGTAACTTGATTTTTAAAGTTGAGGGGGGGACTTAAGTCTCATTTTGTAAAGTATAAAATGTGATAATGTGATGATCTTCTGAATGAAGTGAAGAAGCTAGTGTTTTTACAATGATGTTTATTTTTTATTTTTTTTTTCTGTGTAAAACTTTTCGTATAGAAATACTTGTCCAAAAGTTTCGATCAATAACTTTTTGAAACCGGATTTGCCTCTAGATTGTACTTTAAAGTGGTCATTTTTTTGAATTTCTCAATTCTTTAATTTTTTTTTTGGAAAAAACTACCCAAAATTTGACAAAAACGACTCGGAAACCATCAGTTTTTGATCCGAATTTTATGAAAATTTAAACATAGATAGAAAATCCTATGAAAAAGATTTTGGCGCAAGAAAATTTAGAAAATGTGAAAAAAAATTTTGGACATTTTTTGAAAATTTTTTTTTTTTATTTTATTTTATTATTAATTTCCTTCGTTCAGAATCGTTTTACTGAAGAAATGATTTATTGTTTCTTTAAAATTTGATACGCCCGTCAATAGAATACCACCCGTCGTGTGAAGTACACCCATCGTGCGAAGTATGTCCGGCTTTTTTTTCGTATATTTGTAAATTTTTGTTAAATTTTGTTTTGTGGGATAAATTTTATCAAAAATGCATTTAAATCCACAAAAAAAAAAAAAGCGTTTCTTAAGAAAATTATCAAAATATGAAAAAAAAAAAAATACAAATAGAAATATGAACTCGTTATGCTTTATGATAAAGATTTTCCGATCATTTAGTTAAACATATAAAGAATACTTAGAAAACAATATGGTAACAATAATTGAACATTAAAAGTAGAAAATACATTAGTACCATGGGTGAAATTTGGTGAGAGTGTTGAATAAAAATAAAACGATTGTGAGTGGATCTTCATTTCGCGTGAATCAATTCTATTAAAAAAAAAAAAAAAATATCGAGTTTATTAGTGTTACAAAAATATTATTTTATAGCCAGCCAATTTTTTATATCCAGCAATTAATTGAGAATGAGGAGGTGGTGATGAAGTGTTGGAAAAAAAAAAATTCCGAAAAATCGGATTAATAAAATATAGTTTTTATCAAATTTCGTATAGTGTTTTACCAAAATTTTGAGAATTTCGAAAAACGATTTCTTAAAAGTACCTCAGATCTAGATGGTAAATAATCCTGATATATTCTAAAATAGTCAGTGGTCGAGATTTTTTCTATACGAAAAAGGGTTTAGAGAGAGAGAAAAAAAAAATAAAAAATAAACGTCATTGTGTAAAAACACTAGCTTCTTCGGAATAATATCCAAAACAAGTCGCTGTGAACCGTGCAATTATATTACTATACGGACTCGAACGAGAGAACGGCTTTACACGAGGCTGATTTCGTCCGTAAAAAAACCGTATCGAGTTCGTCGTCCTTTTTTCGCGCGTTTAATTAGCATTTTCGTATCAAGAGTACAAATGCGCGTCGTCGTCGTGTACATAACACATATTTTTATGTCGCAGACCGCGCGGTATTCCGGCGCGAACCGTTTTTTTTTCCCCTTTCATGTACGACCTTAATAATTAGTACGCTACACCGGGGGAGGGGGGTGTGTGTGTATATATATATATATATATATATATTTCTATACGTATACAGCATAGTGTATATGTGTGTGCAGCAGCGAGGAGGTCTGTGAAGTGCAAAACAACACAACAACGGATTATTACTAGAGTGCCCGGGGACCGGCGGGCGATGACGGGTGGTTATACATATAGTGTGCTGGGGGGGCGGGGTGGGGGGGTGGTGGTGTCGGTGGAGTGTTTTAAAATAAAAGGCCAGACTTTTTGTCGGCGGAGCCCCGGTTTATTCTGTCGAGGCGACGGCCAGGAAGAATCAATAATTTGCGGATGCAAAGTGTGGAGTAGTCTCACAGCAACCACTACAACCACCACCACCGCCACTACCCCTACGACACACCTAACAACACCGTTTGCCCACGTGTAATATATACATATACAGGGTGGAAAAAAACATGATAATTCGTAATATGGTATTCCTAATCGGCGTATCAAATGAGAACAGACCTTTTTTCCATTTTTTCTTTTCTTTAATGAGTACAATTGGTATTAAATTAATCCAAAAATAAAAAAATAAAAATTATGAATTTAATTTAATAATAATCGAAATTATTTATTATTGCCAATAAATTCTCATATACAATGCAATGTACGACATCATTGTCACTAATTTTTGGCTCCAACGTGGCAATGAAAACGATAAAAATAAAACAAAAGTGTTACACTGTTTTTTTTTTTCATTTTCACCCCCACCAAACACTCAGGTGCTGTTAAAATGGTATAAATTAAATTATAATAAATATTGAAAATATTGTATATGTAAATTCTGCATGCAAGTTTATTATGAAAACTATTTTAGAATTTTTTTCTAAAAATCATTTAACACAAAATTGTTTAAAAGAATAAAAAAAAAAACGCATGTTCTCGTTTAATGCAATGATTAGGAATATCATTTTACATTTTTCCACCCTGTATATATATATATATATATAGTGTACGCGCTTGTGTGTACGGCCATATCACACTTAACTACCCCTTTTTTCATTTATACCCTCACCACCTTTCCTCCTCCTGTGCACAAAGCAAAGCGCAAACACCTCGCCCGCGACGCGTAATTAGGTCGACACGCGAAATCTCTATTACTTCCGTTTCTCTGATGACGCCTCCCCCCCCCCAAAAAAAAAAAAAAACGTGCGATCAACGATATAAAATCGCGCGCGCGCCAGATACATCACACCGGTCTGGATGATAATTTTTTTCTTTTGTGCGGTTCGGCAAAAAAAAAAAAAAAAAAATACTTAACCCACTTGCCTTCATGTGTGTGTGTGTGTGTGTGGTGCCGCCGTTCAAGAAGAGTAGTCAATTATTGTCAACAACTATCTCTCGGATATTATAATACGTATATCGTTTCGTTCTTTGACGCGAAAACGTTCCGCTTTTTCATCATTACTTCGTAGATCCAGAAAGCCACAGCGGCGACACATCACAAATCCGCGCGCACGCGCGAACAAAAGGTCTGTATCGAGTTGATAATTTTGGATTTTGAGTGTAGCGAAGAAGCTAGTGATTTTTAAAAACGACACCTTATTTTTGTATAAACACTTTTTCCTACGGTCAAACTTGTCCAAAAGTTTGGGCCAGCAATTTTTCGAATCAGAATTCGACTCTAGATGTGACTTTACTAAGCGATAATTTTTCGAAATTCTCAATAGTCTTTCCAAAATTCAGGAAAAACTATCCAAAATTTAACAAAAATGATTTAAAAGCTATTTTTTTTAGCTCGATTTTATGAAAAGTTAAATGAAGAATATTATAGTGAAAAACTTTTAACACATGATTTTTTTTTTTCTAAAACTTTTATCTCTTTAAAAAAACAATTATTTTACCGCCGTTCTCAGATTTTTGAATGTTTTCAAATTTTTTTTTATGTAAATTAATCCGTGGTTTGAGGCTTTATGCATTTGTATATTTGTTCAGGTAATAAATAAGAGAAATCGGATTTATATATTATATTTGTCTTGTGGTGCAAGAATTTGAAATTTAAAATTTTTCATTGCATATTTCTGATATTTGTCCTGTAAATGCATATTTTTTAAATGTATTTTTTTCTGCATATTTTATGTATTTTTAAAAAATACTCATAATTATTTATTCAAAAATTAAATTAACATATACATTAATAAAAATATTATAAAAATTCAACATAATATCATGAAAAATATGTTTTATGAACTGAATTTTACTACATAATATATTTGATTTTTATTGATAGAGTACAATAACTAATGAAATTCAAAGAACAAAAAAAACGTTAAACAACTATTATAATATTATACCTATATGTACTTAACCAGAGTAAAATTAATTAATTAACGATAATAGATTTATGGATTTTTTTTTTATTTATTTCCTATACCTAAATGATTTTTGTGCTTTTAAGATGCGAACAACTAAAATAAACTTTTATTTTTATAAAACTGACAATTATTATTAGTTATTGACTGTTATTATTAGTTAGCTCCAATCAGCTTTAGTTTCTATTATATTCAACTCATCCACAAGAGTATATCCAGTCCGCGGAACGAAGCGTATCCCCATGGTGCGAAGCGTGTTCCAGCTTTTTTTTTTTTTTACAAACTGTATCCCCTTTGTGCGTTCACGCGAAGAGAAAATCACTTTCGAATAATTGAACTCGCATCATTTTCTCCTCGTAATTTTCGTTTACAAATATTATTATTAGCGCCGTCATCAGTGCCGATTAATAAACACTTTCGCTAACCATATTTTTTTTTTTTTCGTTTTTAATTCCAATTTTACACATAATATTATTTTCCGTACTTACGGCTTTTAGGTGCGCGCGTTTTAATCGTTTAAACGCTACAAGCGATTTATATATGGCGAGTAAGTACACACTGCTACAGCTGCAGCACAAAAAACTCGCGTAGAGACGAAATTAAATTGTATCCGACCTGCCCCCCCTCCCCGCCCCCCGGTCGCCCGCCGACGGCCGAGCAATAATTAACGTTGTTCTGGAGTTAACAAAATTAATCAATTCGTTAGACAGACGAGCGCCCCGAGGAGAGGTGTTGACGATTAAGGGGCGGCGGCGACAAAGAAAATTACGCGTTCACAATAGCTGCCGGAGTGGCGAAAATAAGTTATATAATTAATGAAATTGTTGGAAGACGGCGGCGGCGTCGCTTTCCCTGCAGGCGACGTAATTACTTGTCAACGGCAAAACCGCTGCGTCGGAACGTTCGAGAAACACTCTTCATCCCCCTCGTCCGTCCCCGCCAAAACGTGTGACAACGCTACGCTGTGTGTATACACGGTGTAAAAGAAAAAAAAAAGAAACTGACGACGGAGAGAAAACGGAGAGATGGGGGGGGAGGGGCGAAAAAATAACACAAAAATCAAGCCATTTTCTCGATGGTAAAATCGCTTTTAATTGGGCGTAAATTTATTTTCGAACCCGATGGTATGGGAGAAAATAGGGTAGGGGAAAGTTTTAAACAAAAAAGTAAATAAATAAAATACACTTTATCGCCACTCGATCCAGGGGCTCTAAACGCGATACATTTACATTTTTTTTTTTTTTTTTTTGGTTTTCTACACAGAGAATGGATTTAATTTCGATTTAATTTATTATAATCAACGCGCCAAACGGTTTTTACGAAAATTAGCAGACGAGAAATACATAGATAACAGATAACATCTTATAGTAATTTAAATATTAGATAGAAGAAAAATAAATAATAAATGAGTAAATAAATAAAACAAACATGGTGTAAATTATAATATGAAACAAGATGTGAGCCTTTCGTACTAATTAATAGTCTATATGATTATTTTTGCACTGTGCATTCATCCTTAGAAGTGGGGAGTTCTTGGAAAAGTTAGTTATTTTATTGGTGGGGATGTAAAAATTACACCGAAGCCTAGTGTTACTAGGAATACGAAAACTACTTAGTTCTCCAAAAGAAGCCGTGGGGCATCGGACTTGATTATCACGCCCAACAGAAAGGGGAACAAGTCTCAGAGCTTGACTTACTGGTCCACAATCGTGTGGGGGATGAGGAATGTCGAAACGCATAAAACTATTTTGTACACGCCATTGGTTCCCAACCTAATTTTACTCAATGCCCCCTTTGACTCTCAAAAATCTCTCACCGCCGCCTAATATACAAATTTTTGATTAATGAATGACCTTTTTTTTTTTTTTTGTAATCATGGTCATAAGTTACTTAATAGACTTTTAAAAAACAGATAGTGTTCTTGTTTAATTGTTCTTCGAACTCCCTGCAAAACACCCCCCTCGTACATTGTTCTATATTATTATGATCATTATAATTTTGTTGATATAGTTAAGTATTTTTTAATTTAATTGCCGGTCTAATTATTATTTAATAATTGTCAATAACGATTTCACATATTTTAGAAAATATTGAGTGGAAAATTTCGCATATATTTTAGAGCATTTTTCAACATTTATTTTTGTACCAAAACGATTGCATATTTAACATTTTTTTTTTTTTTTTTGGCTCGTTCCTCGATGTAATGATGATAATTTACATAAATGCCGTGCTCATGTACACACACACACACACACACACACACACATACGCGCACGCGCGTTAAACGCCTACGTTTACGTTTCTATACAGCGCATTCTTAATATTATAATGCGGTGTGTAAACGGGGAATAGGGGGGTATTAACGTATATTACACACGAGTATATTATTATTATTATTATTATAAGTGTACAATGGCCAATAGTCTTAATACGAAAAAAAAAAAAACGTCTCACAGTCGATATAATATTATATACAGCAACTGTATGACAATAATTTTTTTTTTTCAATTTCTCACCGTTGTAGTACACACAGAGCACTCACTCGAAGTACACACACACACACACACAGTCCTCGTGGATGGATAAATTAAACGAAAAAGTGGGTGAAATATTTTAATATATTATATTATTTTCTATACATACATCAGTACACACACACACACACACACACACACTGGCACTGACGAGGTGGAGAAATGTTTTCTTTAATTGCACGTTAAAAAGCGTACACACACACATATATATTATATAATATTAATTTAATTCGTTCCAAAGTTCCAAGGTGGTTGTCGACGACGACGGGTTAAAATTTTTACGTGTAAAATGTAAAAAAAAAAAAAAAAAACAAAAAAAACAAACCGTGGTGAATAGCTGCGACCGAGATTTGATTGCGGTCTTCGCTACAGAAAAAACAAAAACAAAAAAAACATTCCTCGAGGGCGAGAATCCTTGTAATTAAATTAAGCGCGCGCCCCGTGGTCGTGTGCGGATCGGCGGGACCTGACTCCGATAATTAACACTGGGATTTAATTATACACGATTACGACACAACAGCCTATTGGGCAGGGTGGGGGGGTGGGGTGAGGGAGAGAGAATAAAACGCTAACGAAAAAATCTCGCGTTTTTCACGGGCGCAATCGTATTTTTTTTTATTTTTATTTTCGACTTTATTAAAATCTTCTTAAAACTGTCGCGGTGTGAATAGAATAAAAAAAAAAACGCGTACACCACAAACAAAAAACGAGTTTTTGTCAACACGTTACGTACGAGGAGTAGTACACATTCAACGACACGTTTTTTGTCTCATTCAAACTCCCTTGGCGGCGATGGGTAGGTGGGGGGGGGTAGGTTATATTCTGTAACGGTGAAATCGCGAATGTAAAAAAAAAAAACGATGAATGAAAGTCATAATAACTTAAACCGTATAATAATAATAATATACGCGAACTTGTATGGAAAGTTTTTTTTTTTTGTAACACACGTTCAGAATTAACGGTTTTGTTGTTATTATTATTATTGTCACTATTATATTCTCTTACCGTACGTGTAAAAGAAAAAAAAAAAAATTAATTAAAAAAGCCTAGATAAATATTGCTTACTGGAATTATTATAATAATAATTTATTATTACACTCTACAACGATTACCGACAAATTATCTACTTATAAGATAACAAAAGAGTTAATTGAAAGTTACTATAATTCAGTGGTTCCCAACACTTTTTATTCTACGCCCCCTACCCTATCGATAAAAAAAAAAAAAAAAAAAAATATCACCTTTGTTGTATACTTCACGAAATATAAATTACACATGGTGGGAACGACAACTTTTAATAATTATTGATGATAGTAATATTATATAAAATATCAAAAAAAAAAACACTAAGCAATATAATGGATGAATTATGTCCCCTTGGTTGAGAAACACTGTAGTAGGTATATAGATAACATAATATTATAAATGACATTTTTAAATACTCGTTCGCATTTTTACTATAGTAGTATTGCTACTACCCTGTATAATATAACTAGAATAAAATTTTTCTCAAACCGATTAATAGTTGTTGGAGACCCTGGACTGTCGGATTTCTTGGGGGGGGAGGCAGTGGCGCGACTAGGATTTTTTCAAGGGGTTGTCCACCCATAAATTTCTACTGTAACTATTTAAATATAAAATTATAATCAATGTTAATGGACGCTTTACAAGAATTCATAAATTCTTTTTAATAAGAAATTTCAAGTAGAAAAATTTTTACTGCCTTTTTTACGAGTTCACATTTTTATTTGTAGATAAATACGTCAATTATTTAGCGTTGCATATTGAACAATATGAATTTTTTATTAGCATGTTTCAAGTTTATCTTTGTGTATTAATACAGGTTATAATATTGTATAGTTAAAAGGATTTTTTTTTTTTCAATATTTGTCGAATAAAATTTCCATAAATATGATTTAAAGGGGGGGGGTGTCCAGGCACCCAAAACACCCCCCCCCTTGGTCACGCCACTGGAAGGGGAGGAATACTGAATTATCTTTTGGACGTTTTTCTGAAAAAACTCGAGAATTAAGTCCCTTTAAGGACCTACAGTTCAAATCGAAACCTAAGAGTTATTTTTTTTGTAAATGCAACGATAAACTGTACAAACACATATGTATTATAAACTACTTATACCGACGAACTGCATGTGTGTGTGTGTTCGAGTAGCTGCCACAGCAGCCGTCTCACTGACGTGACACATTGTCTCGCAAACGAGACGACGCGCCAGACGAAACGCGTAGGTAATAATAATAATAATATTATAAGCACTGCATTGCATTTCTTTCTCACAAATACGTTATAAATTATGTTGTTTTATCGAATTCTCATTGTTAATACACACACACACACACACACACACACACACACGTGATACCTGTGCTGCTGTTGCTGTACACTCGTGTACAAAACGCTGAATAATCGTCGATGATTGTTAATAGAAAATCAAAATAAATACAGAGTACTACCAGTCACCACTCTTGCTGTGTGTGGTTCTATAACACAAAGGGGATTCTTTTTCCGAGGTAAAAAAAAAAAAAAAAACGAAAAAAATCCCCAATCACGACTACAGGATCGTAGACGCTTGGAATCTCCGACGTCGACCCTCCGCTCTGACCCTTTCCAGTGAGCACATGACCTCCCCCCCGACATATCAATGATAATATTATGGCGCGTCTTTGACATATTATTCCCCATTCGATCTGTCCATAACGTCCTTGTCTTTTCCGACACATACACACACACGACGCATAAATTATGTAACGATAACGCGTGTTACGATATCATTATTATTATTATTAGGGCTGGAATATGTATGTATTGAAAATTCATGCGTTTATGTCCGAAAAAATTTCAAATATGCTCTAAAAACAAAAAAAATGTCTCCTTCTGAAATATATTTTTATACAAAATAATATATTGTTTGGATTTTTTCCATATTATCATTTATTGAGATAGTTGAAATAGATTTATTTTTTTTTTTTTCATGACTTGTTGAAAATGCAGTTTTTATGAGATCCTATCAATAACCACGTTTTTTTTTTTTTTTATGAATTATTAAAAATATATATTTTAAAAATCGTGAAATTTGCTCGAGAAACCAAAATTTTTCAAAATATATACAAAAACACAGTAAAAAGTATTTTGCAATATTATTTGAAACGATATTTTCTTCAAAACGATTCTGAGCGGAGCTACTGTTGATTGTACAGAACAATAATAACTGTAAGTATAGTATTTTATATTGAGTATGTTTAACGATTTTATTACAAAATAATATTCCTCGTTTGTTTCAACATATTCCTGAGAACCACTAAATTTGTAATGTTTTGAGATAATTCAAACTTTTTATTGATAAATTACTGAAAATTATTTGTTTTTATATCTAAGACTTATTTCTATTAATATTAAATAATATATTGGTCGATTAATCGTTTGTTTTTGTCAATTTTTTTTTTCTTTATGATCGAACACTGGAGCACATAATGAAAATCATAGATTAATCGTTTTTTTTTTCCTTTCAATTATTTTGTACTTTTGAAAACCGAACAGTCCTAGTTATTATAAAACTATAACTAAACTATACAAATAAATCAATAACGTTTTTAATGAAATCAGAGAAGTGAAAAATAAGTGTTTTCAATACACGACGACATCCGTGTGAATACGAAGTGTGAGGATTAATTTCAGAGATCACTGCATCCCTCGCACCGGCAACGAGAGGGTGTCCGTGGAATTCATATTGTATAGAGTCGGAGATTATGGTTTCTATGGCCGTGTTGTTAACACTTTCACATGTTATTATGTAGCTCAACGATCACTAGAGATAGGATGTTGATGATGCCTTTGGTACTTTTTTCCCTCGTTTCACACTTCCTATTCATTTGAAATGTATGTATATTATTGAATTTTGCATTCATAGGGGAATTTTCAGCTATAACCTGAGTCGTTTTATTTTTTTGATTTTTACGTGTACAGGTTGTGGTTTTTTGTAAAAAACTTTAATCATTACTTTTTAGCTAAATTTAAATGCACCAATAAATAATAAAAAAGAAAACAGGATATACTTCGCACGATGGGTGTTCTTCGCTCCTCTTGATGGGTCGGTAGAATTTTAAAGAAACGATTAATCATTTCTTCAACAAGACGATACTGAACGAAAAAAAATTAATAATATAAAGAACAATAATAGTCGTCATTTGCAACACACTCATAAAGAGTATCCAACCCGAAGAGCGAAGAATATCTGTGATGCGAAGTATGCCCGACTTTCTTTTATATACTTTAATTAAGTTTGGACCAAAATAATGATGGCGTCCGAGTCATTTTTTGTCAAATTTCTGTTAGTTTTTCCCTTTCAAAAAATCGAGGAATTGAGAAATTTAAAAAAATAATCTCTTTAAGTACCAACAAGAGGCAAATCCGATTTCAAAAAGTTGCTGATCGAGACAATATGAACGAGTGTTTCTATGAAAAAAAAAGTGTTAACAGAAAAAAATAATAATAAAAAATAAATAAAGATTATTGTACAAACACAAAAAATATTATAATATCAATATAATATTTATGAACGAATTTTAGGTCATTTTTTCAAAAAAGATGTTTGTGTTTGACTTTTTGTCACTCGTTTTGCCCTATACCCTGCTGCAGTAGTGTTCCCACGGGGTATACTCCGTATACGCCGTATACTCTAATGATTTTTTTGGAAATCAAAATAACGGGGTTATACATAAAAAAATTGATGGAGGGGAGGGGGGTGCAGCGTATACCTTCAACAAATTCGATGAAAACATCACTGCCTATACCTATTATACCGCTTTATCGGCCTATACTGTATCCTGCTGCTACTTCCATACTCAAATAAAACAGAGAATAGCAGTCGTACCGCGTTTGTGTAAAAAAAAAAAAAAAAAACCACACCACAGCTATAATATACGCGCGCGAGTACGTGTACGTTAGAATATATATTCATAATGATAATAATAATAATAATAATGTTCTAAACGTTTGAATTATTTATGAGACAAACGCTACGTATTATTACATTACACAGCAGCAGCGATACACTATTATTATTATAAATACCAGTACCAGTGTAGCTAGTATTACCACTAAGTCGTCGCGTCCTTCGGTCACCAATTAGGCGCGTTCCTAACGTCACTGCAGTGCGTGTGTCACACATAAATGCATCTATATCTCTCTATACTAAATGCGCTCGTTATTCACTAAAAACGCCAATTATTATCACACACAAACGCGGGTTAACACCATAATATTATCATATTAATATAATATTAATATGGCGACGGCGCGGCGGCGTTATGTAAATTCGTAACGCCGTCGTTCATTAGCCGGTTTTTTTCACTTCATTCGGTCACGCGGTTAGGTTAGGATTCGTCACATGTGTCTCGAAAAATCCACACATCGATGCCTGGCACGTGATACTTTTGAACTAGCTGTGTACCACAGAGAATCATGAAGAGAATCTTATCCCCTCTACAAAAATGATCTCGAAATATGAATAAATATTTATAATATGACATTGAGAGAAGTATTGCCACATAAAAAATATTTGCCCCCCCCTTTATTTCTTTTTTTTTTTTTAAGATTTCTGTAATGTTCGTTTTACTACTCTGTACATTTAAAATCAAAAAAAAAAAAAAAAATAGTTATAAAATGTATATCAAAAAAACTGATTTTATCAAATTATCAGTTTTGCCTAAATAACGAAAAAAAAAAAAAAAACAGAAATTCCCTTTAAATAGCACGGCGTTTAAATTCAATCGAAATTAAAACAAGATTTTTTATTTTTTTTCTACTCTGATTAGAACCAATGTTAATTTTACAAAGATTCCTTTGTGTTTATTCTGCGGTTATACAAACATTACCAAGTTAGAGGTTAAAGTTCGAATCGTGTAATCAGGGGCCGGATCTAAATCGAAAAGAACAAATTTTCGAAACCGGAACCCTGGCTACATTATAGCACCTGAACATTTGAAAAAAAATTTAAGCCATACTTTAATTAATTCGGATCAGAAACCAAACCTAGTTTATATACGTATATATATGTATTTAGGTTCCACAAGGTTCTAAAATTATGAAGATTGTCCGAATAGACATATTTTGAACGAGAAAAACTTTTATAAATTCAAAAATTATATGAAAGTATTCAAATGCTGAATGTAACAAAATTACTTTATAACATATATATTACAACAATGCATTATCAATACATTCATTTTTTATTTATTACCTTTCAAAATGTAAGTGTTTATAAAAAAAAATCAAAAAAAATAAAAATATATTCATAACAATATAATGTAATTTTTTTTGTAAATTAAGCGTTATAATTTGAAATACCTGATGATTTTGTCGTGATTAGGAATTGATTTTTTGTTTTTCAACATCCATATTGTTATGAAATATTTATTTCCTTTTATCTTGTTATTGTTTTTTGAAAAAATATCGTCTTTAGGAACGAAAATCTGCAGAGAATTTTCAATAATTGTATTATGTATATCATTATTATGTACAGTCAAATAACAATAATTTTATTTATAGTAGCCACAAATACGTATACACTTTTCGTTCCACACTCGGCGGTCGTTGTTGATATAAAGTGGGGCAAACACTAACATAAAAAAAAAAAAAAAAATACAAAAACGAGAATTAAACGTTCCAAAAATAATAACAATATAAATAATTGTTATTGAAATATGGGACTCGAGACATAATAGTGGGGTTAAGTTAATCAAAATGTATATAATATACGTGTCGTTTAGTATCGCTCTGTATATAAATGGTACACACACACACACACACGAAAAACCTAAAAAAATTTTAAACACATTAGATTTGCAAACTCGATCTCGCGTGGTTAAAATAATATGCGGTGTTTTTTTTTTTTTTGTTTTCTGCCACCACCAAGTAGGCATATAATAATAATAATAATAAGAATAATAATAATAAGCGTGTGTGCGCCGGGCGTTTATAAAAATATTTCAAAAGGAACGCGGAGCCGTGAAGGAGCTGCTGTAAACACACACAAAAAAAAAAAAAATAATAATAATAATAATAATAAAAATCCGTGTTAAGCTCAATTGCGAAATTAGCCGTGTGTGGAGACGTGTTCGTTGTTTACACCGGGCAACTGGTCTTTAACGAATTAGGGGGAGGGGAAATGCTTTTTTTTTTTTTCGTTTTCGTTTCGTTTGTTTCGCGTTTAAAAAGAAATCTGTGAAACGCAATACGCGCGCGGCGCGCGAGAAACAATAGACGTGTTCTCCTCCAACACTTGCGTGATCTTGAACTGTCAGATTTTACACTGTACACACACACGCATGAGTTCGGACTTGGGTTTGATGCAGTGGTATGGGGAGAGCGGAGAGGGGATCGGGGGCGCGGAGATCAAATCTCAAAAAAAAATTTTTAAAAAAAGAACACGACCTCTTTCATTTGAACGTTGTGATAAAACCACGAGAGTTGGACGCGTGGTTTAGGTTTATTATTCCACAACGATCTAAAAATTATCTTTTCAAACATCGCAATTATTATTATTAGAAGTATAGTATACCTATTTTTGGTTCATTGTTTCGCGTTTTTTTTTAGATTATTCGCAAGATTACACACTTTATTGTATTATTATTATTAACTACATAAACCACACGGGTAATTATTATTATTATTATTATTATTATTATTATTACAAACAAATGTAAGTCGAATAATTATTATACTATAATATTATTGTTACTGGTCCCCTTCGAACTCTCGCAAGATCTTTATAAGTAGTCGCGTATTACGTAGTTTTATGGGAATGTGTGTGTGTATAATAACATAAATGATGGGGAAAAAAAATGTAAAGAAAATCTGAGCGGAGCTTCAGTTTGTGTAAGAGGTAATTCGATTTAAAAATTATAAAATATATTATTATTATAAAAAAAAAAAAGAAATTGATTTTCTACTCAGCCAGTTAGTTTTATATCCAACTATTACCTGAGAACTGGAAAAAAAGTGTTCGAAAAAAAAAGGTAATTAACTTACTAACAATTTTCTTTCATTAAAATATTTTTCACACTATTGTCTATTTATATCGAAAATTTTATTTAATTTCGATTAAAAATAAAACAAAAAAAATTTAAAAAGTTTTTGTCAATTTTTTGGGTTGTTATTTCCAATTTTCGGAAAAATCATTAAGAATTTCGAAAATTTACCTCTTAAAAGTACCATCTAAATTCTAGGGCGAAATTATGTTTCAAAAATTTCTTAGGTGTAATTTTGGACAAGTGTATCTATGAAAAAACGTGTACACATGAAAAAAAAATAAAATAATCATCTATGTAAAATCACTAGCTTCTTCGATCCGCTAAGAATCTAAAATATTTTATGTTTAAAAATAATCGACAACCATATTCATAAAAAACAAAATTGTCATTAAAAAAAAAAAAAAAAAAAAAAAAATGATTTGGGCTCCAAATAATCCAAAATTATTGTACGTTAAAACAAACTGACAACCATATCATAATTACATATCTTCCTTAAATTTAAAGCGGTTCGAAATTAAAATATTAATTTATAATATATTGAAAAAATAATAATGTAATGATTTAATTTCGATTTCGAAAATCGATCGCATTAGTTATTTAATCGTGTTCACACGTTATGTAATAATTGTATAAATAGCTATAGAACACGTGGGCCGAAGGGAATGACAAAGGGTGTATAATAATAATAATATGAAATTTTTGCCCTTGTTCTCGCGCTCTCGATCCCTTTTTTTCTTTCTCGTACGCGCACGCGCGTTATCGTCCTCTCGCTCTCCACACAGACCGCGTGTAAAACAATAATAGTACAAAGTATATAAGAAAAGCCACCTATAAAAAAAAAATACCTAACCAAAAAAATTTAATTTTCATATTTTGTATTTGTTATTATTATTATTATTAGTGAACCTAGTTATAGAGGTAACGCGAGAAATATCTTTATGTTATATCGTTTCACTAATTGATATAATTTAATTCGAAATTGTATTAAATTATTTCTGTTTTTTTTTTTATTTTTATTTCTGTTTACACTAGGCTTAACACAAACGCACTTTACACTAGTATTTGACGTCATGGAAGGAAAAGGTGCGCAAAGAGGTTCGAAATCTAGTTTTCAAAAAAATGTATAGACACTATGTTGTAATTAATTGTGTAATTAGTATATTGATTACAACAGTGCTTCTTAAACCGTAGGTCGTACGTATATTAATAAAGAGAAGCCATGAAATATTTGTATGTATTTATTTTATTTTTTAAATATTTATGAAAATATGAAACATCACACCTGACGTTGATATAATATGTAGAAATATCATTTTAATCAAAAAAAAAAAAATATATATATAATAATAATAATCGTCGATTAGTTTTGTTATCATTAATTAATTAATATTTGTGTACATTTAAAATTTAAATTTACCATACGGAAATGTATTTTATGCATTTAATGTGCTCAACGATTTAATTTTTAAAAGTTTTTAACCAATAATATAAAGGTATTACATTTAATCAAGTTTGAGAACCATTGAATTATAATATGATATAATATTTTGAAACTTATATCGATCGAATATTGGTCTTGTGAACAGGAAAGTATTTTACATCTTTCCATAAATAATGTTTTATTCGTAGCACATTTAGTGTATCTACTGCAAGAACGCGGGTGAAATATTTGAACTATTTTTTTCTTTTTTTTTTTTTTATATTATTTTTTTTTTTATGATGTAATACAAAGTAATAAGCACTTATATTTATTATTTCTAGATGTATAAAAATGTGCGCGTTTGTTTGGTATTTACACAGACTTTTTGTCGAAATGGAACTGGTTTATAGCAAGACGTCGATTTCGATAAAGAAATAATTTACTATACGAGTGCTAGTGGTTTCCAAAATGCGTATTAATGTTTACTTGCAATATTAAAAACGATTTTCAAATCGTGCAGTGTTTCGTTTGTTCAATGAAATAATGTGCCGTATAATCTTTCACGTACCTACCTAAAATGACACGTGCAAATACAAATAATTGTTCCTAAAAAACGGGTAATTTTTGTTTTTTTTTTTACTGTTTATAGATTCAAACACCAGTTTAAGTACAAATGGTGAAATGACATGGCCAGATTTTTATTTAACAAATTCTCTACTATTTTCTGAGTAAACCGAGTCCAGTATTTTAACAATACCAATAATTATATTGCTCTTTGAAATTTCAAATTACAACACAACGCACTATCAAAAATAGTTTTTAAAACGCGCACAAGAATCACTTTCAAAAGTCTTAATAATCATAAATTATCGAGGAAAATAGGTTTGTAAACCAAAAATAAAATAGGTATTTTATTAGTTTAATTTCATTCAAACCTATTATAAATATATTTATTTATGTCAAGCTTTAGAAATCTTCATTCTTTGTAAGAAATATTATTAATTAAAACTGTGACCATAATGTATTTTATAATGTACATCCCTTCTCGCGAATTTGACAAATTAAATATAGGCCAATACATCTGTACCTTACAAATGCATCAAAATATGTAAAAGAAACTATTTTAGTATATTACACCTAAGTAAGTAAGTAAAATTTTGGAAAAATTGCCCAAAAATATTGACAAAACGCCATTCAAACTTTTTTTTTCTTTCTTAAGAATTTAATAGATAGACACGAATCAGATAAATATGAAAGATATTTTGGTAAAAGACAATTTTTAATATGTGAAATATATTTATTTTTTTTTATATTTTTCCAAACACTTTTTTTTATCATATTTTTTATTTCTGTTCCCATGTAATAGTGTAATATTAAACAATAGCTGAGTAAAAAATACAATTTTTTATAGTAAACTTAATATAATTTTTAGCTGAAATATAATCTCCTATGTAAACTAAAGCTCTATTCGGAATCGTTTTATTGTGAAAATAATATTTGTAATTTCTTTAAAATTTAACACATCTATCAAGTCCCGCTCGAGGAGAGTGAAGAATACCCATGGTGCGAAGAACGTCAGGCTTTTTATTCAATATTATTTGTTTAAATTATTTGCGTCAGAGCTATTCTGAGATAGTTGTAACGACTATAATACTATATTATGTTATATTTAAATAATATTTTTGCTTTTATAATAGACAATCATTCTATATTATGGTAATTTTTAAGCATTGTTTGTAAGAATAAAGTTGTATTTTATTTACTCACCTGTTATTGATTCCAGATATATGTCGATTCCGACTGATTCTGAGTCATATGAACTATATGTAATATGAATCACATAAATTTTTGTATTTTAGATTCTGAACAAAGTGAAGAAGCTAGTGTTTTTACAATGATGTTTATTTTTTTTTTTTCTGTTAACACTTTTTCGTATAGAAATACTTGTCCAAAAGTTTCGATCAATAACTTTT
>JAIPRM010006278.1:0-18981 GCA_025469315.1 Stegophylla sp. TES_Ste_2020 | reverse complement strand
TATTTTTCACATTTATTTTTATTTGATTTGAAAAACGCTTTTGAACAAAAAAAAAAAAAAACCGAAGGCCGTGGCCGGTTCTCATTCTATAAAATATCATTCGTTTGTACTAATATGCATTTTAGGTAAATAAATTTATATAAATTAAAAGATTAATTGAAAAACAATAAGTAAATAGGTGGTTACAAGTTTGTACAGTTTTCTGGGCACGATTTATTTGTGGAGCACTTAGTGTCCACTAACAAATACCTCCCAATATTTATTTATTTTTTGATGTTTTTTTTTGTAAATTTAATTTACATTAAATCAAATCTCTAGACTAAATTATGCTTAGATGACGACTGAGATTTTTAGGAGTGATAAAGAGAGGGGTTTGAGGAGTGGCTTCAATCATTTGAAAAAATTTAAATGCCTGAATTATTAAGCAAATACTTAGATATGTATATTATATCAAAAAGGATTAATTAAATATAAGACATATAATAACATAAATACTTTTTACACACATATTAAGTACAATAATTATCGTTTGTCAATATTTAATTTTTTTTTTCTAATTATTATTATTATTTTGAGTAAGCTAATTGATAGTTTGGGACACAGAACTGTAATAAATAAATTTTTGTGGAACATTTTTCACGATAAAGTAAGCAATTATAAACATCCGTTTTGAAACTGACACGTCATTTAAAAGATGTTATCACGTGATATAAAAATTTTATATTTAATTTATTTACACGCCTATGCGTACATAATATTATATTTTGTAGTTTATTACCCACTTCCGTTTTGAACATCTGGCGTAAAATTATTCGTAACTAAAACAATGAGAAATTTCATTTTTTTTTTTTTGTTTTCAATCCCAAAAATTATCATTATAAAATTTGATAACTTTAATAGAACTGTTTCGTGATACTTCGTTTTTTTTTTTTTTTTTATGTAACTTAAATGTTATTAATTTTTTCACGTCCAATAAATACCGAAGATAATAGTATAAACATTTTATACAAAAGGAAAGCAAAAAAAAAGAGAGAAAATACCAAAAAAAAATCTCACGAGATTACGTTTAGGGCGAAAATAGTATAATATGTAAATTTTTGTTTCGAATTTGTTTTTACCACACACATATAATATATATATATATATAACATTCATTAATTAACTTTAAAACTTTAGTAGTTCATGTTTAGATTACGAAAAACTAAAAACTTTTACCCCTTTGCGCGAAACAACTGGAAGAGTAGTAGTACTTTATCAAAAAGTTTTTTTTTTTTTTTTTCACAGAACTTAATAATAACATTTTGTGCAATATAGTTATAACATAATAATTTCGATAACGGTGTAAAACACGCCTTTATAATAATAATAATAATAATAATAATATAGGCCTTCCTCTCGACGTGTTTATTTATCAAGTATCGATGTAAGTACACAAAATATGTATGTGTAATAATATTATTATGTTCGGAAACTGTTGTGTGTGAGTGTACATAATAACATTTTTGTTGTGCGTCGTATATTATTATATTTTCGAAATTCGGTTCGTACCGACTCGGAGTATATTATTTTTACTCGGTGGATTATGTGTACATAAATGCTCTCTCGCTCGGCCGAGATCAGAGCTCTGATGCTTGGTGGTTGCTGATGTGTTCTTTGTTTTCAGCGTATACAATGCGCCATTAAAATTTTGCGCTGACCACATACGGCGGCGGCCACCGCCTTAATGTACAGAGTATATAATATGAAAGAAAAAAAAAAATACAGAATAGAATTTTATACACTTACGTTATTTTTTTTTTCTCGCCCGTGTTTTTCTCTTATACTTACACGCGGAAACTTTTGCGCCGCCGCCGCCGTGTCAATGCCGCAGTGGCGTATTTGAGGGGAGGGCGATGGGTGGATCGCCCCCTCCTTGGGTTTTTTTTTTCCATCCAGATGTAATAATATATACATATTTTATAATAATTATAAGCGTTCATCTACGGGGAGGGCCGTTTTTAAAAGAATAAGAAAAAAAGACAATTTTGCTGTTATTATACTTGGATAAATATGAGTGAATATTTACTTATAACTTAAAATTTTATTTTGAATGAAATTAAGAAAAACATTGTTAAAATTTTTTCGAATCGTAATTGACAACAATGGTTTTTTTTTTTTTTTTTTTTATTAGTAACAAAATTTAATCAAATTATTATACATTATTTTTTTTAAGAAATAAATGTTTTATCAGGTATTTTGAAATTCATTTACTTTTGTCATAATTACAAATTTTCACGCGAAAACGAGAGTTATATTTATTTTCGTTTTTAATGAATATGACATAATATTATAATAATAAATGGTTCTGTGGTTTATTTATAATAAGCTTTCAGAGGACACTGAGGATGTAAGAAAGCACGATTATTGTCGAAAATTTGGACGGCAAAGAAAACAAACATATTTTAGATTAAGAATAATTTTGCGAATCGCCCTCCCCCCTGCGCCTTCTCCTTGGTGGAACTTCGGCTGCGCTACTGGCCAATGATGGTATATATAAGAGAGGGATTTTTTATTGTTGTTACCCCGGCCAGGGCCGCCGGGCCGCCCCGAAGTTTCGCCACTTTATCCTGTGCGCGCGCACACGCCCGTCCCGAGTCGTAAATCGCGCGTTCGAATAGATCTCGTAATACGTATTTTTTCTCCTTCTCCTCTCTCGGATATTATCGGGAATAACTGCTAGTATGCAAATCTGTAGATATAAATCTCGTTCTCTGTCTAGTGGTGGTGGTGGTGGTGGTGGGGGGAGGGAATTCGAGGGGGATCGACCGACCGGGCAGCCGCCGCCGCCGCCGCCGCGCACGAACGCGTATCCAAAATGGCCGCCTCCGTCGCCGCCGTTCGAACGTATTATTATCCGACCGGCCGGCGGTGTATATAACATGCGTGCCAAGTAAGTGTGTGTGTCAGTGTGTGTGCGTACCTACCTACCTACCTACCTACCTGAACGACAGGTTTCTCTAATAATTAAGACATCAAGAAACCGGCCGTCGTCGGCGGCGGCAAAAAACTCCCATCGTCCGTGTAACAAGGTCCTATGGGTACAACAGCAACAATGAATATACGTATTCTCTATATACGATATAATAATATAATATACGCGTTATTTTTTTTTTTTATTATTATTATTGTACGAGTACATTTATATATATATATATATGTATAATATATTATTATACTCATTTTTTTCTCTCTCTCTCTCACTTCTCTCTCCGTAGACTCCCCTCGTCTCCAATTAACAAAACCCACCGAGAACCTATCGGCGGCGGCGTGACTATTGTCCGTTTGTGAGACGTGTATATTATATACGTAGCTTGTAGCTATATACGACGTGTTGTACTAAATTGAGTTATTGTTGCGGGCCGCGACGACAGCGGTGTGCGCGCGCGCATGCGTGTGCTGCTGCCACCACGATCATCAACTCGAAAAGAAATACATAACAATAATTCTGTTGCCGAGAGTCGGGTCGAAAACTACCATGAGAATAATTTTTCCGTTTTTTTTTTTTTAAATTAATTTTACATTCTGAACGTAGTCCAAAAGTTTCCATCGGTTAATTTATAGATCCAAAATCGAACACAGTTAGTACTTTTGAGAGGTCATTTTTCAAATTTCTCAATACTTTTTAAAAAACACGAAAAAACTGGAAAAAAAAAAAAAAATTGACAAAATATGCTATTACCGGAATTTTTGTAAAATTGAAAATTGCCTTTTAACATAAATTTTAAAACCGTGCAGCTAGGCACTTGAAACATTCACCAACTACTAATATTGGTCACGACAATGTCGCATACAAATTTCAAAAAGATTTGATCGATTTTGAGTTAAGTATAGTATTTTTTGTTAGTTATTATGTAACACAATTTTTGATATTTGATACGTAGACTTGAAAATTTAATAATATTAGACTCGCGAATGTCTAATTGACCTGGAAAAAATCTCAAAAAATCGTTAGTCAACTTTTTTCCATTCAAAACCGCGTACAATACGAAAAACGATCGTGTGTGGTGGTGCAATCGAAATGTACGTAATAATATATATATATATGAAACAATACACCGAAACGTTTATTTATTTATTTATTTATTTATTTTTTTTGTTACGTGGCCGCTGCACGTGACTTTGTTCGGTTCTTTCTCCGCAGAGCGGCTGTCGAATCCCCCCCCCTCCTAACTTTGTTTGATATAAAAGTTGCGCGAACTTCTCCTTCTCTCCGCGGTGTACCACCGGGGCTTAGATAAACGTTACGGGTAATCAAAAGCGACACCACTCGTTCCGTCTTAATTTGGATAAGGAGTTTATAATATATAGTAGACGGAGGAAACGGGGGAAATTTGTTGCGGCTTCCCGTGTGAAAGGTCTCACGGGGGGAGGACGGGAGGTACGCGTGTGGTGGCGAGCGACACCTTCTCGATGGGCTCGTAAAAACCCAACCCAACCGTTTCTCTTACTTACGTTTATCTTTTACTTTTTCCTCCCCTCTTTTTTTTGTTTTTCTATTAATAATTTAAATCTCATTCCTTTTAAAAATGTCTTGCGGCCATCCGACAACGCAGCAGCAGCAGCAGCAGCCCATCACTTTGACCTGACATTAATAATCCAGTAGTCTCGCCCGCCGCGTTAAACTTGTACATTAATATAAAAGAAAACCGAATTGACGCCGCCGCCGCACAGGCTATATTACGTATAAGGTGTTGTTGTTCCCCCCTTTCGTTTTCCTATGTTCGAACGTGAATTTCTCGCCCGAGGAGTAAATATGGACGGAGTGGAGTGAAAAAAAAAGTAACGTGTAATTTTTTAAGTGCACTCTTCTCTTGCGCGACAGTCTTTTGTTCCGCGAAAATGTACGCTGCGTTTTGTTTGTTAAAACGTGTCCCCGGTTAAAAAACTGTGTACACCGAGTGCATGCATATTTTTCAACTCGACTTCAAAAATTTAACGTCACAATCTTTTTCTTTCTCTTAAGTACCGAAGACAATTGTATTTTTAAATTTATTATAACACAACAATTTTCTAGACAAGCAAAAATTTTCAATTATTACTTATACTGCACACTGTATGGAATAAAATATTACCATTATTTTGAGCGTATAACTATATTAGTAGGTAAAATAATAAAAAAAGATTCACTTCCCAGCAATAAGATCACAATTATTGCCCTACGACGAATTAAATGCCTTTCACTCGTCTGCAAACAATGCACAGGCCATATATTATGTACAATTTGTACAGGTATTATGAAGTTTTATTTATTTTTTTCTACCAACGATTATTGGAACATAATTTCGTGTCGAATATCGACTAATTATAAAATATCGCACTTGGAAATTAGATTATGTTATCGAATAGAGATTTTGAAAATGGCGGTCATTTCTATTTTGTTCCTATGGTTAGGAAAATTTAAATTTTCCCCCGAAAATACAAATATCGATTTGAACAAATTAAAGATTAATGTCAAAATACCTAAATACAATTATTATTAATTTAGG
This sequence comes from Stegophylla sp. TES_Ste_2020, assembly GCA_025469315.1. Lineage (NCBI taxonomy): Eukaryota > Metazoa > Arthropoda > Insecta > Hemiptera > Aphididae > Stegophylla > Stegophylla sp. TES_Ste_2020. The sequence goes on along the minus strand of JAIPRM010006278.1, from coordinate 13,456 downwards.
TTTATAAAAAAAAATAACTATTTCATAAAGTAAATAATAAGTAGGCATAAAAATTTATTCAATTATTGTTATTGTATAATATTGTTTTGTTGTCACGTGTGCGGCGGATAAACATAATGTGTTAGAACGTATTAGTCGACGACATTATTTACGTATTATGTTGGACTGATAATTTTTTCTCGGGCATAATTACATGATTTTTTTTTTTTTATGCAAATATTTTCCATAACGAAGTGTCTGTCGGTGGTCCGCGACCCGTAGAGTCCGGAACTATTGAAATTGAACCATCATCAACAAACAAACAAACGAGCAATTTACAACGTGGAAAAATAATAAAAAATATTGTTATTACGCCGTGAAGGGTGAAAAAATTTGCCCGACACGACACCACTCGTCTCGTATAGCCCAAACACAAAACAATAATAATAACCCGTCGCGGTTCGGGGGGGGGAAGGGGGAGATGGGAGAGAGACTTTCGTGGTGTCATCATGGGGAACAAAGCGACCGACGGACCCTTTGGTTGAGAATTTTAATTAATTGTCGTCCGTTATTATACTCGGGTGGTCAAGCAAGCACAGCTGGGGCTGGGGAGAGGGGAGGGGGGTGGGGTACTTGATGGATCGGATGGCTGTTAACGACCGGCGGCGTTGTTTTCCGCCGTACTGCGTGTGTGTGTGTGTGTGTGTGTGTGTGTGTGAAGAGGAAGGTTTTTGTGTGCGCTTCCTAATGCGTATAATTTTACTAAGGTCGATGTGATGACGTTTTAATTGGTGGGGAAAATGTTGAAAAACTCGATCATCCGACATATTATTATAAATACGCACGTGGTAATCCCCCCCCCCAAAGCGTCGCGCTACTCGAATAGAAAATTTCACATTGGGGTAGTGTAGCCGTAGCTAGCATGAAATTTCGGGAGGTGTTTAGATAGTAAAGACGTATTTTGTCTAAATAAATTATGACAAAAAAAATCTGTTTGCCATAATAATAATAATAATAATTACATTATCATGAAGTTTATGCAATTTTACATAAAATAATATTGTTAATTATTATAATTGTGCTATATAATTTTATTTATTTTGATTTGAAAATAAATTTCAGGGGGAGGGTTTGAGCAGCTCTGAAACCCCTCCCCTGCGTACGGCCTTGGACTTGTACAGATTACTACTTTGAACTATCTTTACAGTTTACAATTAGTAGCATATCTAGTTTTTTTTGTTTTTTTTAAATTCAAAAAACTTCCATTGACACATAATTGAAACACGGGTTTTATTTTATACACTTGAAACGTATTAATACGTTTTCAATACCTTTGAGAATATTATTGCAATGAAAAGTAACCGGATTTTATTTTCGGAAACACTCGGAGGGATCGAGGAGAAACACTATCGTCAGCAAATAAAAGCGAAAATACGTCCGGGGAAACATTTATTTTGTATACAAGTAATGGCAGCGACGGGCCCCTAACCGAGATTCCCGAGGGACAACAACAACACCGTTTGACTCGTCCTTAACGGAAAGTCATATTGTTTACATTTTAAAAGGGCTCGTGTCGGTATATAGGAGAATCTTAAGATGTAGTTTTTTTTTTTTTTTTTTTTTTAATTATATCTATTCGCTCGGCGAGATCTCGCGAGATCATACGATCAAAGGTATTTATTTAATATTTTAAACGCAAAATAAAAAAAAAAAAAAACGTTTTCTTGTCGTTTATTTACTTACGGTATTACTCGAAAGAAATCGAGATGGATGATGTTTAATAATTATTATTCTAATATTTCAGTACTGATGTGTTATGCAATTAATTAGAGGACTCGATTATATTTCAAGTAACAGCAGGTCGGCCGGTTTTATTTATAATATGTATGAATAATTCATTTGAAATATTTAATTAGTAGGGTTTGGAATTTAAGGTAATATAAATTAGAAAAAAGGCACTATAAATTCGAAAAAAAGCAAAAAAAAAAAACTCTTATAAGAAAATTAATTATTTTTCAAAAATTTTTAATAATCATGAGTTAAAAAAACTTAACCATCATATATTTTGATAACTTATCTTCTTTATGTCTTCATGTTCATCATAGTTCAAAATTGATGAAATGAATATTGTTAATTTAACGTAAAATATCAAAAAAGACAACTAAGACAAAAATGATGTTCGTCCGTCAGCGTAAAAATTAAATGAAACAGATTTTTGTTTAAAAATTGTCTTCTATTCTATTACCACGTAAAAAAGGCATTTGCCTCAAAATCCTAACCCCATTTATTAGGTTTCCCAGCAATGAACTTCAGTCATTACTATTTATTATACGCGTTTTATGTTTCCGCTGCAGCCGTTTCTGGATACTATTATAAATTATAATTTAACATAATATCACGTTTACTATACGTATAGCGGTGATTGTGTATCGTACTACTATCAACGAGAGGACGTATGGTGTTTTTGGTTTTAATTATTATATGTACTTGGAAGCGCTGTAAAATGTAGAAAATCTCTGCTGTCGTGGAGTGCACTTATATATATATATTCGAATAATTTAATATTTCGGTCTGGCGTGTGATGACGTCGTAAAACGATGGTGGTGCAAGTTCATTGCTGGCCGCGACGAATCAAAAGCCCAGAGAATTGCCCACTACAATAATAATAATAATAATTACAACGCGGGTAGAGTAGTTGATGATCGCTTGGACACCGATAAAGGGCTCCCCCCCCGCCCACTCGCGGTGGACTTTCCACCGACTTAAACACGGCTAACCAATATAGAGAAGTCCTGCTGCAGGTAGAATATCGTGGTGGAATTATTATTCTCCCGGGGGACGTTGTGGCAAAAGCTTTGGCGGGATATTTCGCCATATCTCTCTGTCTCTCTCTCTGTCGGAGGGATAATGCAATTATTAATCGGTATAAATGAGATCGTAGTGACAGCCGAGACTATATATATTCCATTATTATCATCATGAAACCCAAGCATTTTTGACGCACTCGCGTAGAGTCCGTCTCATCATTTTTTTTTTTTTTTTCTTACGTTTATGACGGTGTCTAAAAGTTAGAGTATACGTACATACTTTTAACCCTCGACTTTTGTTGTCGCCGCCGTGAACTCGGAGGGTCCGACCGACCCCTATTACCGCGTATACCCCGGGCAAGCGGCTCACGACGATTTCTCTCCGCTCTCTCCGCTCTCTCCGCTCTCTCTCTCTCTCTCTTTCTCGTTGGTATATGTAATCGCGCATAACCCTTTCGGGTGACGAAAATAAAAAATAAAAACAATTCCTCGATCACATTGATCACTGGCAAAACGAATGTTTTGTCAAGATTATCCTTGACGGTGGTATCGGTTGTTTTATGAGGTTCGATTTCCCGTGCTCAGCAATAAACGCTAAGGAACCGGGAACCGAGTATATAACGGTGCGAATCCATCAGGCAGCGGCAGCGGCGAATCGGAGAGCGGAAAATTCGAAAAGACGCGTGAGTAATGGCGGTAATATATTTTGATGAAGTTCCCCGTCGTCTCGTGTGGTGTGGGTGTGGTGGGGCTGAGTTTGGGTCATTTCGGAGAAGTGGAAATTGTGAAAAACGCGCGCGTTAAAAAAAAAAAAAATACCGCCTGTGTAAAAGATGGATAAAGAAAAAAAAGAGAAGAGAAGAGAAGAGAAGAGAGGCTTTAACCCTGAGACGTCGGCCTTAAATTTGACAAATCGGCCATCTCCAGCGTGTCACTTGGCTATATACGAGGGGAGGGAAAGGAAGAGAGAAAAAAATATAAAATAAAATATAGAGGAAACTCGGGAAGCTGTGGGAGTCATTATTATAATGCGAAAAACAATCTGGTCCGAAGATAATGTTTAAATTAAAAAAAAAAAAAAATGTAAAAACGCGTCTACATCTAATAACAATTAACAAATTACAATGTGTTTGTATGTTTCGCCAAATCATTTGAAATTTGAATTTTAATATTGAGCAGACAGTGCGATCGATTTGCGATCATTAAATATAGTAGTTAGTATTATGTTTGAACAGCCCGCTAGCGTGTTGGCAAATCGACGGATTTGATTTTATTATTTCTCGGTCGTGTGCGCGGCACGGAATATTCGGTCGCGTGGAATATGTTTTCTCGAGCTCGGAAAATATTTAGTGGAAAAGAAGAGGGGGTAGTAGGTAACGTCTGCGTTGAGGGTTGTGCTCGTGGCGATGAATGCCGTTCGCCCTGAGGGAGATTATTCGTCGTCGTTACGTCTCGCGTAACGATTTCGAGAGTGGATTTCGAGACGTCGCGTCGTCGTGTTCTCCCTAGCAAATCTCTATTGAATTTCGGATCTAATAAACCACCGCGACACAGGAAATTGCCTTTCCACATTAAATATATATATATATATGTATATAATGTATATTATGTTATAAAAAAAAAAATTAATAAATAAACAGTGACTAACTATAACTACCCACCTAATTTCGTTGCGCGCAATTCGAAAAAGTAATTTAGTCGTACAATTATTAGTAATTAACATTTTTTTTTTTTTTTTTTATAATCAGATACGACATAAAAAATTAGTCAGTGCAAACCGTTATATGGACGTCGTGTGTGCGTGTCGTTTTGGGAAAATAAAAATAAAATACATAGTATTTTATGATATCGATTGCCACGAGACCTTTTCCCACCTTCGTACTACTACAGCTACTATGACGTGTAAACGATGCAATTTTTTTATTATTTTTTTCCACTATTGACATGCTTTGGGAGGGGTGAAAAACGCAAATATATGTTTCATGAATATTTGATCGTTTAAACTAGGGTAATAATAATGGCGTGTTTTCTGCACGCTGCAGTAGAAATGATGGTAATTATTATATTGACTGCCCTCCGTTTTTTTATTATTATTATTATTATTTGAAATGTTAATCGACATAGGCTCAGGTCCGTGCTTTAAATATACACACGTATATTTCTCCATTTTACAACGATAAAACATTCCCATTGGCTGTGGGGTCGATTCGCGCCCCCGGACTGACCAAAATTACACACTATATTATATGTATATGTAGCATCGGTCGGTGTAACATTATATATTACTTGCACGGTCCGTTGCACAGTTGCATTCCATTTTGAAAATTATCACCCCGAGAGTGTGTAACCACCACCTCTTTTTTTTTTTTTTTCCATTTTATTTATTTCTTTTTTTACTATTATTATTTATTAAGACGGACGAATTTCTTCATTTCGCCGATACGCTGTGAAATGTGTCGATGAAAAGTGTGTATTCGGCTCGCCGAGTGGGATTCTCTTGACGGGTGTATTGAATTTTAAAGAAACAATTAATCGTATAATTTCTTATAGTTAATAATATAAAGAACGATAATAGTTCTCGTTTTCAACACACTCACACCAAGAGTATCTGACCAGAAGAGCGAAGAATATCCATGGTGCGAATTATGTTCGGCTTTCATGTTCATACTTTACTTTACTTTCTTTTTATTTGCTACATAAAACAAAAAAAAAAAAAAATTGTTTGGGAAAAAAAAATTTAGAAAATTATCCAAAATGTTCTTGCGCCAAAATCTTTCTTATATGATTTTCTATCTATGTTTAAATTTTCGTATAGTTCGGATCCAAAAATGATGGTTTCCTAGTCTTTTTTTGTCAAGTTTTGGATAGTTTTTTCCAAAAAACAAAAAAAAAAATTTAAAAATTGAGAAATTCAAAAAAATAACTTCTCTAAAGTACCATCTAGAGGCAAATCCGGTTTCAAAAACTTTGTTGATCGAAACTTTTGGACAAGTATTTCCATACGAAAAGTTGTACACAGAAATACAAAAAAAAAAAAAATAAACATTATTGTAAAATTCACTTCGTTCAGAATCTAAAAAATATCAAAATAAATGCATTAATCCCTTTTGTTTTTCGTTTGGGTTCGCGTTTACAATTTACAGACAGACCTAACCGTTGGACGGCGAAGACTGCGTTATTGTGCACATTGAAATTCAAACGAATTCGAACGTGCAGCAAGTTTGCTCTTGCCTCGATTAAGGCGCAGATGATTTTTAATAAACGAACGAACGGTTCTCTATACGCGCATGCGCGCGCGCGCGCAAACTGACAAATACAAATACTTAACAATAAATCATCTCTTAGCGTTATTCTATTTCTGTTTACTCGTACAGTACCGTGGATTTGTTTAATAGCTGACGGCTGTCGGGAGTTTTAGAGTTTGCCTGGAGAAACTATGTTCAAACATATTCGCTAAGCTGCTTTGATGCTCTAAGAATTCCAAAAACATAGTAGTGTGTATGTGCATGCATCGTTGCTGCGTCAAGTAAAATTCTGTTTCAACGACGCATTGAACGTATTGAAAAATGTTGATAAAATCTTTTATAATGTTCTCTAAGTACTGAGTGTTTTTTTTTTTCGTTTTTTTATTATTAGAATTAGATAAATATAAATGATAGTGAAAAAAAAAAAATACAAAAAACATAAAAGTTTTATATCTCATACATGATAGTATAAAAACTAACCTATATTTTATATTGTGATGTATATATATATTGCAAATCATTTTAAAAACTTATACTATTTTAAAGGTTATATTATTATTATTATTATGAAAATATAACATTATTATATGTATTAGTCTGCAAAATATTAATGGACTATTTTATTTTTGTTATTATTAAATATTTCGACAAAAGACTTTTTTCTTGCCTTTTCTTTGATATTGGGGTCGTTGTACAAAAGAAAATTAAATGCGGGGTATTCTTTTCCCCGCTTTTATCATGAGAGAGAGAGAGAGAGAGAGAGAGAGAGAGCTTTTATTTAAAATTTGATTACTTTTTTGCCACTTTAAAAGCCCTTTTTCTCATCTCTACCAGGATATGAGGTGGTTAAGGGGGTATTTTTGAACATGTATATATATATATATATATATGTATATACACATACCACACGAATTCAACTCCCCCAATTATGAACCATCCCTCGATGATTTTTTTTCAACCCATCTATAGACGCCTTTCCCGAAATTCAACTGCATACACAAGATTCGATTGCATTTATTTACAGATTCGCTAAACCTATTTACCGTGTTAATTTGATTCGTGGAGCCAAATGTAAATACCAATCGTGTTTACACGTCCATTTCGATATTTTTAAAAATATCCTACTAAGCGTAAATCACGAGTATAACAGCCGATATAAAGAAAATATTAAAATCTGTGTATCTATTTTTTTTTTTTAAAGGCCTAAAAAGTTCTATGTCCACAGCTATTCAGTTACATGTGGACAACTTAATATTAATATTTACTATTTCAAAAATCTTCGTAGATTTAAATCATTTTTGAAAACGTTAGATTTCACACATAATATGTAGATTTTTTGTGATTTTATGTTTTTCTAAATTGAAATATTATTTAACTTCTTATATTATTGATTTTTGTTTATCTTTATTATCTTTTGTATACTGTACTTAAACTTATATAACCCCCCCCCCCCCAAACAAACTTATGCTTAAAGGGGAGTTGCAAAAAATTTGTCTTACATATTGAAAACGAATATATTATTATAGTGTAATTTTTAATTATGTTTTTGCTAAATAAAAAATTATTATTATTATTTATGCTCATATTATTATTATGACAATATGAATTTAATTATTACTGGCAGAATCCTTAGACGTCAGTAAAGTTATTCGTTTCGTGGTGTTATAATGCAATTAATTAATCGTCTACGCTGATCTACAGTGATCTACTACAATGGTAACCGTGTACGTCAATTATTCGACAAAAATCGCTCTTAAAAATCGTTTTTGATTAATTAATTATTTCCCAGCGCGTGTTTTAGAGAATTATTCCGTAGCGAGCTCTCCAAAATATTTCGAAGAAGTGTACACCACCGGGTGTGAGGGTAAAAGCTAAACTGTACGTATATATAATAGTATTCGATTTAATTAAACCGGGGGACAAATACCGTCGTCGCGTCGTGGGGTAAGACAAATATTTTCATTTCGGCGGCGGACGACATCTGGCGCTTAGGGATTTTTCAATAATAATAATAATATGAACCAAAGACCTCGGCGGAAGTCAACACAACAGATTGGATCGGGCGGAAAACTTTATTGGCGATTATATTAGCGGACGGATAATGATAGGGTTTTTTCCCTCCCCGTCACCCTCCCCCGCTGTCCTTGTTCAAATTTTATTTTTCCAACTACCACTGCGCACCGCCGCCGCCGCGCTCCGATCACAAAGCAACTTTTTATATTAACTTCACGTCCGCGCGCGCGTTCATTATGTATTCAAATTATTTGGGCGCAGAGACACGTCTCTTGACGCGCGGAGGTCCCGCGAAGGATTTACATAAAATCTGTTAATAATATTATCCAGACCGCAGCATGTACGTATATATGATTTCAGTTATAGTTTCGGAACAACTTAATATTTATATTGTTTCTTCCCATTAATATGAAAAAAAAAAAAAAAAAAAAAAAAAAAATTTTCCGATTTAATTATCGGTGTACACGCACATATAAAATCGATATTATATAATATTAAATTATGTTAATACATTTCTAACGCACCACTTGAACTCTACGACTTATATTTTGTAAACACATCATTTTGAAAAAGCCTAAGCGTGCACACGTCTTCATATTCAACTCTGTTCAACGTGGTACGAGATCCTATTGTGACTCGAAAACGTAAATAAAAATAAATATACAGAGTTTTCATCCTATGAAAGTGAATTATTATTATTATTATTATTATAATGTTCACTTCCCAGAGAGACTCGTTTCTTAAATAAAATTAATCGTCATCATTTCTAGTGTGTAACTATCTCTCTACACGTGTAATTAATTCAACGTGTATAATAATAATATTATCTTATTCGTAAACACATGTCACATGCGCTTATGATAAAATTTCCATAATATTTTTCTTTCTCTACGATTAAATCATACAGCCACTGCCTCAACTAACTCACTCCTACTCTCTAATTTTTTTTTTCTTTTTCTTTTTCTATACGTCTCTCTGTATAATATTAGTGTACACACACACACACACACACATATATCTTGCGAGTTTTAAAGGTTTTTATTTTTATTTTTCGTCGTTTCACGTAATAATTACTGGTGTAAAAAAGACGTTATTAATTTTCATTACCGTTTCGAGATTAATCAAAGGCGTGTAACGGAAACGTGTCTGCGCGATTTTATTTATGGTCTGGGAATAAAGTACTTTTACGCCGCCGTGGCAGTAGTCCACAGGTAGTGGTGGTGCAGATGTTAACTAACACAAAACATATATATTATATATATATGGTATAAAACCCTGCTCGTGTGGTGTGCGCAACCCACATTATTTTCACCCGAAATCGTTGAAACGTACGCGGCGAACACGCGCGTGTGAAGGAAATAACGCGCCGTGCGCGTCCGTTTGGGCGTTGAATTATAATGGCAAAACTACTTCCCCCCACCCCCCCCCCGCGCGTCTGTACAGAGCGCAAACCGTGCGTTTATTAGATTCTGAACGTAGTGAAGAAGCTAGACGTGTTTTTAAAATGATGTTTATTTTGTTTTTTTTTCTGTGTGTACGCATTTTCGTATGGAAATACTTGTCCAAAAGTTTCGATCGGCGACTTTTCGAAACCGGGGATTCGCCTCTAGATGGTACATTAGAGAGGTAATTTTTTGGATTTCTCGATTTTTTTGGAAAAAACTACCCAAAATTTGACTCGGAAAATATATGAAAATTGAAACATAGATAGAAAATAATATAAGAAAGATTTTGGCGCGAGAAAATGTCGAAAACGTGGAAAAAAAAAAATTACGACGTTGCTCGGTTGTCTTTTGTCCGAGTCCGGCGGCTGTTCCCCGACGTCTGCTGCGCTCCGCTCTTATATTTTAATACACAAAAGCAGTGCTCACTTCTCTCTCTCTCTCTCTCTCTCTCTCTGGGAGGAACGGCTGCGACGCGTATCATCGGCACCGAGACATGTCATCACGCACACACACACGTATAATACCCACACACACACGCGCGCGTGTAATTTGTCAAGTCACGTGTAAACGCGTAACCCGAGAGAGAGAGAGACGTTAACACGTGTACAACACTGCTGGTGTGGTGAAGGCATCGCGGCCGCTGTGAGTGTAGAGTGGGGAGAGTGCCTATGGTGTGTGTGTGTGTGCGTGCCCTCCCCTCTTCAACACCGCGCTCCACGCCGTGTCCAAAACGATTGTGTACCGTGTCCGTAGGGTGTCCCGACGTATACATATAATAATATGGCCCCTGTCTCGCCGCAACCCATACGCACCTGTCGAGTCGTTCGAGACGGTTCGTTTTCTCATTTCTTCATCGCAGCCGTTTTATTTTATTATTATTATTATTATCATTTTCTAAAAACACAAAGGCGGGTTTTCATCCGTCCCCACTTCCCCCGCCGCGCCCTCGTTTCACGGATAATACGTATGTGTGTGTTCGTGTGTGCTACCACCAATGCCGGCGCGTAAATCGTCGTTAAATCTCTCGACATTCACACGCTGTGCGCGGTTGCGGCGACGGCGACGGAGGAGAAGGAGCGAGAAAGAAACCGAACCGGGGGGAGTGATTCCCCCGGACCGCCGAGGATTTCGCGGCAAAATATTTAATACGATATCCGATTACCACGTCCCCACCCGGCCCTCGTTCGTCTGTCCGCAGACACCGACCGACCGTGAAGAAGGTATATAATATACTGCCTGGACAACGTGTCCAACGTTCAGACGCGATGGCGTGGATGCTTTGAAAACTACTGTTTTGAGTTTTTTTTTTTTTTTCCCCCCAGTTCGGATTTCGAAATTTCGTCGATCATCAAAGTCGGAATCCGCTGCGCGTAATTCTACACCGCGAATAACTATTTTACTTACTTGACACAAGATTTCACCACCACCCCCCCCTACTGTGTAATTTAAATAAACCGTATTTTTATAATTATATACAGCTTCTTCTTATTAGGACACACGATATCGTTTTGCAGATGACTCAAAAATCAAATGGTCTGTCTAATGTGTACGTTATAAATCGTCCGCTTCGACGACGAAAAACTTCCCAGCGTCTCGTTGTGTGTCCCGTGTGAAAAAAAAAATAATATTAGTCTTATAAATAAACATTAAAAATCACCGCGTGATCGTGATGTAATCTTAATGTTCACTAAGGACATTCGAATAATAATAAAATATTGTCGTTGGACTTTTTTGAAAATGACGTGTACTTTGCGTTGTCATTCCAAACGGTTTAAACTTTCTGTGCAACTATAAATATATATTTTGGTGATTTTATAGTTTCATTTGTTTTCTTTCATTTTTAGTTCAAAATTTATCTAGTGTTTTCATTTATATAATTACTTATTCTAATTTTCCGGTTGGATTTTAGTTGGTTTCGTCTATTTTATATATATATATATCAATTCGTGTTTACTTTTTTGTTTTTGTTTTTTTTATTCTTTGTAATACAAGTTCCTTATATTTTGCTTTAAATTTTCTGTTTTCAATAGAAATTTGTGTGTTTCGTTGATTTTTATAGATAATAAGGTGTTACTTGTTATTTACATTTTAAAAAATTTATTATTATTCATAATATGTGTCAACTGTCTACTACGTCATAAGCCTTAAAGGAGTTGATAATAATATATTTCTCATACCAATAATTAAATAAACGAGATGATAATAATTTATTAATTTGAATTATTAAATATTAACGGGGGGGGGGGGTGGAAGTATTGCATACTTTCGTTCGTGTAGTGACCGCCGCCGCCGCCTACATAATAATATCGATTATTAAAATAATTATACCCAAGTATTTATTATGTATAGGGTTTTTTATTATTTATATATTATTATGTCTACGTCGTCGGCAGAATAATAGTGTCCGACAGGGCATTATTATTGCTGCTAATAGTTCTATGACGTGCACACGCCACGCACTCGCTTACACACTACGTGTATATTATGTGTAATGTGTATATTCGTGTGTGTGTGTGTGTGTATAGTGAACCGCAGCTGCTCGTCGGATACGCGGCGGGTGTGGTGGTGGTAGGAGCAGCATCCGCGGAGTAAAACGGAATAGCGTGGTGGTGAGATAGAGAGATTTCGTGTGTGTGTGTGTGTGTGTGTGTGTGTGTGTGTGTGTGTGTGTGTGTGTGTTTGTATGTTTGTGTGTGTGTGTGTGTGTGTGTGTGTGTGTGTGTGAGAGAGAAAAGAGAGATTTACGCGCACCCGGTATATTATAATGCCCGGATGGCGGCGGCGGCTACAATAATGGCTGAGCAAACACCACCACTCGCGGAGTTTACATTATTATCTCGAATGTCGAGTTCGTAGAATGTATTTACTGGTCTATAAATAAAATCCCGACGTGTACGTGTGTGTGTGTGTGTGTGTGTGTGTGTGTGGGGACTGCCACAGCCGTCTGAGGACAACTACACGTACGGTATAAATTCTAATTGTAATCCCCGCCGCGTACTTCAACTCAAAACCGACGACGACGATGACGTTTCGTTAATAAATCCTTGTGAGTTGAGAACAATCGCCATTATCCACTGTGTAATAGTAATGGTGGTGGACGTCGTCGTCGTCGTACAACGAAGTGCTGGTGGGACTGCTTTAGGGCGACCATATTATTTAAGAAAATAAAATACAGGACAAGAATATTTTTCATATTATTTTTAAATAAATAAGTATTTATTACATATATATAATATATAATATATACGTATATCTTTATGTTTTTAATTCGTGACGAAAGTATAATTTTTAAACTACCCATTATAGATTAAATGTAAACACATAAAAAAAAACATTATTTTGAAAAACATAAAATGAAACTAAACTGATACTTTTTAAAATTTCTTCAAATCCTTTATTCGTGCATATTGTACACTTTAATGTCTAAAAAATAAAACTTGTTAATTCATTTTACGATTATAATTAATCTAATGGTATTCAAATGATTTCTAGATTCTTACATTATTCTATTCAATAATTTCGTTTCAAAAATTTTAAATCAACAGTAGGTCAAAAAACGCGATTAATATGGGACAGATTTGAAATTACGGGACAAAAAGCGTCCTGAGAGAAGTTTGTCAGGACAACAGGACACAGAGCTGAAATAATGGACAATCCTGTATAAAACAGGAGACTTATGGTCACCCTAGACTACTTGCACCCCCATACTCAAAATCAACACACTCACGAGTCTAGATCATCATAATTCTTTATTTTAACACCGGTGTAACATTTTTAATATTATACATTCCAATTGGTGTTAATATTCATAAATTGACATTTATATTTTTAAGTATTTTAGATTCTGAACAAAGTGAAGAAGCTAGTGTTTTTACAATGATGTTTATTATTTTTTTTTGTGTACAACTATTCGTATAGAAATACTTGTCTTTTTTTTTCTTTTTTTTTTTCTTTTTTTTTTTCTGTT
>JAIPRM010006277.1:0-18982 GCA_025469315.1 Stegophylla sp. TES_Ste_2020 | reverse complement strand
TACAAAAAAAAAAAAAACATTGAAGAATTGAGAAATTCAAAAAATGACCTCTCTAAAGTACAATCTAGAGGCGAATCGGATTTCAAAAAGTTATTGATCGAAACTTTTGGACAAGTATTTCTATACGAAAAGTAATACACAGGAAAAAAAACATAAATAAATAAAAAATAAACATCATTGTAAAAACATTAACTTCATCACTTCGTTCAGAATCTAAAAAAACCTTAAAATATGCATGCATTTATGCTCTAAAATTATGCAAAAATACTAAAATATTTTTCTTATAAAAAACATTAATTTTTCTGTAAAAACTCAAAATATTTATATATTGCATTTTTTTTTTTTTATATTTTAATATATATTATTATTTCTTCTTCTATTATTTATGAAATACATTTTTTTTTTTCTTTTAATCTTTATTATCTTTAAGCTTACGTATTTAAACAAATCAAACATCAAATAAAGTTCTTAATCTCTTCAGTTTTTCTGGGAAAAATTTTCCGGTGTCTAGAAAATTCAAATTAAATATTGAAAAATATATATGAAATATGCACTTAAAATTAAAATATAACCGAAATATGCCTTTATATCGAAAAAAGAGCTAAATATGTTGCAAAATATACAAATCAAAGAGAACTACTACATACAACTCCTGGTGTTATGAAACGCATTTTTATAATATTACTTAGGTATGTTTTGAATGATTTTTGAAAAATATGCTAACTCCTATAAGTCCCTAGCCCTAGTTATGAGAATTCGAGTTTTTATTTTATGTTTTTTCTATTAAACCTTCTCGATTTCAAGGGTGTACAGTACGTTTTTAAGTTTAAACAAAATATTTCAGAACATCAAAACCTTTTTTTCAAAACTCTATTAACAAATTATTTCAGCGATCGAGTGGTTTTCAAGCCATAGTCGACGAAGCTGCGAATCTTCAACTAAAAATAGCTCTGAGTCATAGATAATAGTATACTTATTAAATAAACTGAATTGTTTAGTTGTTTATTTTGCTTTCGGTTATGAACTTTAAATCTCGATTAACTACATCATAATAATATTATGGGAATCAAAGAGATTTGGTTTACGAAAATCTTTTCAATTATATTATTTTGCTTTCTTGATTTTCAGTCAAGTATGATAGTTCGTTGGAAAGAACTTGTCCCCCGTCAATTACACACAAAAAGCGAAACGTTAAAAAAAAAAAAAAAACAAATTAAGGCACTTACATTGAAATTATGAACAGAGCATCAAAAGTGAAAATTCGTTTGACATATTTTTAGGAGGGCTATTAGTGTGCGCGATATGAGTTCCGTGAAACGAATTTAAAAAGGATAAAATTATGTAATTTTATTGAACCCACTGGAGTGAGTATGAGTTTATTATGTCCATAATTATTAGTGTATCGTTATTATTTATTAGTGCAGTTCGACCTTTCAATAATATTTATTAATATTTTCATATCAGAATTAATGTATTAGGACTACGCGCATTTCACTGCACTACAGATATCTTTTAAACAAACTTTTTGAATCAATAAAAAAAAAAAAAAAATACTGCAATAACCGTGTTATTGTATCTCAATATTGTTATAATAACGCTATCCACTTTTTTTCATTTTGTACCATGCACTCAATATTATTTCATACTAAACCAAGTGTGTGACGTACCGCACACGATTTCAATCCCCCGCATAATACAATATTTATGTATTTCGCGAATCGTTTCCGGCGTCAGTCACGATCGTTTAAATTCGTCGTTCCGGTTGAAACGGTTTCGAGTGGGGGTGGGGGGATAGGTGCCTGAATATGCATATACATATTGCGCGGAAGCCGTCGAGAAAGGACTCTATTGTCGTCCTTTTCCCGTGTTCACTTCCGCGCGCGCGTGTGTGTGTGTGCAGACTTACTTGCCAAACGACCGGAACGGCGAAGCCCGACACTGGAGGTACACGTGTTCGCCGTTCTTGCACTTCCACGACACCTTGCCGTCCCATTCGATGTTTTTCTCCAGCTTTTTGGTGATTTGATCGATGTCGCCCAGCTGGTGGAACGAGGCCAGCGGTTTGTTCAACACGTCCTCGGACGAATATCCCAAAATCACGGAGCCCGACTTGTTCATGTACTGTGTAAACAACGTTTTGACATATTATATTATTTCATTGATTAATGATCACAACATGTCAGTGGCGCAACCAAGGGGGAGGGGGAGGTGGTGTTTTGGGTGTGTCTTTGGGTGGAAATTTTATTCGATGAGCATTGTAAAAAAAAATATACATATGTTTTTAACCATATTATAATAATTATTATAACGTCTACTAATTCACAAAATAAACTTGAAATATGCTTTAAAAATGCATACTGTTAACACTATGCGACGCTAAATCGTTATAAAAATGTTAAACTAAACCGTAGATTTTTCTACGCGAAATTTCTAATCAACGAATTCTTGTGAAATGTCCATTTATAATATCGATAATGATTTTTTTATTAAAAATAATTATACGTAGTAGAAATTCATAGGTGAACACCCTCTTTGAAAAAATCCCAATTGTGCCACTGCATCAAGTAACACGTCGTCGTGTACGCGGGACCAGGGATAATATGATTGGAAACTCGTTCGTAAATTGTAAAGCAATAAGCTTTTTTATTAATCATATGATTTGTTAAAAAAAAATATATATATATAAATAGTATTTGTAAGAATAACTATGTTATATTGAGTATTATTTTATACACATTTCAGAAATTTCTCAAAGATTAAATTTCCGAAATTTAACATCACTATACTTATAGCTCGCATAATTTAAAATTTAAATTAAAAAAACCGAATTTTCAGGGTTAAAAACGCCAACGATTTTCTCTATTCAAATCATTATACTGCTCGATCATAAAATATCGCAATCTCTATCTCAATAATATATTGTATTCAAGCCGACTCAAAAACTCACACCTGTTATAAGTCACTGAATTATAATTTTGTTATTTTCCCGTTAATAAAACGTTTGAAGTTTCGAAAATTCAGATTTCTTTTGTTTTCATTTCAATTACCACACTTACCGGATTAAAAAAAAACATCAAACAAAGTAAAAAATAACAATCATAATAATTATTGTATTCAACTACTACTGTCTGAGCTTCTTCGCTCCACCGCCGAGAATATGTTCTATGATATAACGCGAAATTCGAAAAGGGCGCTTTACCGTATAGGCTTCGCGTGTATAGGAGGCTTCCACTACGATCTGATCAACGTCAAAGCAGCGCGAGGCGACGAGTAAACATTCGAACGGTAGGTATATTAATTTTATTCAATTCGGTCGGTGTCGCGGGCCGTGTGTGGACCCGTGGCAAATATCTTCAGAAAACGGAGTCCTGTGCGAAACAGTGATTGGCAAACAGTGATCGTATTAAAGCGAAGCGAAGCGAAGCGACGGGCGTGGGTCGTAAGAACAGCGAGTCTTATTGTAACAACGATCGCATTAGAAAATGGAGGATTAACCGCTATAATGTGTGTGTGTGTGTGTGTGTGTGTGTGTGTGTGTGTGTACAAAGCGATTCGATTGGTTCGCGAGCACGCGAGGTCTTACTCGATCGGAGGATTTCGAATTTTCGTTTCGTCCGTTGCGCGAGCCGTATTAGTGAAGATTAAAACGAAAATTGCGTTTTCCTAATTTACGAAACGACGACGCGGACACCGCCGCCGCCGTAGTCTCGTCCGGACCAGTATAATAAAGTGTTCGAGAAGTTCACTAGGCGGGGGTGGGGTTGGACTTTAAAATGTTAATAATAATTACTTGTGTACAAGCAAAAATACACTAACAGAATTTACTCGAATACCTCTTTTCGAATTTTCAAATAAATAATATTTTTTTTAATATTATTTATGGCCATTTTTGTGTATTATCTAAGTACATTTTTTTTTTTTTTTTTTGAATATCTCAATTTATCCTAAGTAGATAAATAAAAAAAATAAATAAATAAATATCTAAACTGTCGTCTTAGATCGATAAGGAAGTTATCTTGAATAAAATTTTGCATAATATTTAAGTAATCATTTCACATCACAATACCAAAAATTTCCAATTAGTATTTTTAAAAAAATTAAATAAACTGTTACTATAATAATTTTTTCGTTAATTTATCTTCATTACCATTATTTTTGTCCAGTTAATTATTCATACAATTTTATTATTTCATATTCTGTATAATTGGTTTATTTGAAAACGTTCTCATATATAATATGAAAAACATGTGTGTGCCTCGGACCTAGACTTTGTAATGTAAGTAGATACATAAATGTATTGTTTTATTGGGTCAATATCCTCGGAATATCTATCATAGCCATAATATAATATGATTTGAAATTAGAAATTTTTGACTATCGTTTTATAAAGGTCTACATTTACGAGTATGAACAAACTGAATTTTTTTTTGTTAATTTCAAATTTATTTAAAATTACAATTGAGAGTATGTTAGAACAACGATTTAAGTTTTTCCAGAGAATCCGAGTCCAAGGAGGAGTAAATTCTCCATATTCCTTTTGAGCACCATTGTTAGCATATTAATCACCATTTAATTTAATTACTTAAGTAAATATATGCCATGGGTACCACCAGGTACTTAGGTACTTATATATATATCTGTATTTTTATATTATTTTAAATTTTTATTTTTTTTTTTATCTATAAAACTAAATTTGAATATATCTTTTATCTTTATATAGATAATTTTACTATCAAATGTCTTTTATCTTTATTCGGTTATTTAAATTTTTTCTTTATACAACACACTGTTTAGATAAATGAGACGACAATGACAATAACATTGAAGGACGATTTTATCTTAAATTAGGGTGACCATATTTAAGAAAATAAAATACAGGACAAAAACATTTTTCATAATATTTTTAAATAAATAAGTATTTATTATAATATATATATATATATATATATATGTTTTTGAATCGTGACAAAAGTATAATTTTTAAACTAACTATTATAGATTAAATTTAAACACATAAAAACATTATTTTGAAAAACATAATATAATAACATAATGAAACTAAATTTCTTCAAATCCTTTATTCATGCATATTGTATACTTTACACTTTCTAAAAAAAAAAAATTGTCAATTCATTTTATGTTTATAATTATTGATCTAACGGTATCCAAAAGATTTCTAGATTCTTACGTTATTTTATTCGATAATTTCATTTCAAGAATTTTAAATCAACAGTAAGTAAAAAAAAAAAAAAAAACTGGATTAATATGGGACAGACTTGAAATTACGGGACAAAAAGCGTCCTGTGAGAAGTTTGTCAGGACAACAGGACACAGAGCCGAAATAAAGGACGATCCTGTATAAAACAGGACGTACGGTGACCCCACCTTAAATCGTGGTGTACTGCCTAAAGAGTGTTCACCGATTGAAGAGAGCAAACCTATTTAAAAAAAAAAATATATATATATATATATATTATATAAATAAATAGTTTGACCTATTGTCGTTTAGGAGGGTTTCATCTGTTCGTCGAGATAATCAAATTAATCGACATTAATCGACCGTAGAATATTTTTTTGTGTCTTATAAAAAATATTATCAAAGCACATGTACGCGTGTCGTGCGTCAGAGAGAATAGCACACGTGCCAGCAGATCTCCTATCAAATACACGCCGCCGCCGCCGCCGCCGTGTTTACTGGCCCGACGAAATACGATATTTCACGTGCCCCTTTCGCGACGGACATAATATTATTATATTATTTTCGTGGAAAATGCGATTCACGTAGAACGTATTATATTTTTTATTAATATTATCTTTAAAACTAGCCTAAATAATAAAAAAAAAACAAAACAAAAACAAAAAAAAGCAACTCACTGGTATAATATTATATAAAACGTTAACACAATGTTATATTATTATTACAAAAACGGAAACTTACTTTAAGAAGATTAAAGATTACACAGATATTTTACAAACGTGAATTTGTATTTAAAAACAAAAAAAAAAAAAAAAAGAAAGAAAAAAAAATTTTAGTGGTATAATCCAGTGGCGTAGCGTGGGGGTTGCGGGAGAGGCAGTCTGACCCGAGCGGCACTTTTGGAGGGTGGTATTTTTATGAGGAATGTAAAGAAAAAAAAATTTGTTTCACCTTAGTGCTAATTTAGAAAGCAGCGAGCATATATATATATATAAAAAAAAAAAAATGTGTGTACTTCGCTCGTCGGGTGTTCTTCACACCTTGGGTGGGATCACCTCTTGATACTTTTGACGGGTGTATTATTGAATTTCAAAGAACTATTTTTTAGTAATTGGTGAAAGTTTCTAGCAACGTTATTTTTGAATTTACGTCAAAAGTCAATTATTTTAAATTTTACGGGAATTCCGGTAATTGCATATTTTACAGTTTTTGTTTTTCAAAACGTTTTTCAAAAAGTATTGAGAAATTGAAAAAATGACCTCTTTAAAGAGGAGCGAAAAAATAAAAATAAACATCATTGTAAAATCATAAGCTTATACCCTCAGTTTAGAATCTAAAACATCTTTTAAAATTTAAGCATTAAAGCAGAAAGCAAAAAAAAGTAAGGTCTTTGAAAAAATTGAAGCAGCAGAGAGGGGAAAAAAAGTAAATTATTTCTAAAAACGGGAGGAGGGCGGCAAATCTGATCTACGCCCCGGGAGGCTAAATTACACGTTACGCCACTGGTATAATCGCAAGAGATTGAATTCGTTTTTATTATTATTACTATTCATAAATAACCAAAAACAACTTAACTTCCCTGGCATTCAAAATATTTAATTTGTTGTTGGACAAATCTCACCCAAATCACATAGATAGAATATTGCAGTATAAGAGATGAAGCTAATTATTATACGTCATATTAAAAATGTTTGAAAAGTACGTAGTTTGCATCTCGGGTGGGATACTCTTGACGGATGTGTTGAATTTCAAAGAGACGATAAATCAATAATTCTTCAATAAAACGATACTGCTTCGACTAATTTTTCCAATAATAACTATAAGTTTTTTTTGAAGAATTGAACTTGGAAATGTTGAACTAAAAATTATTTTGTTACATACCAACAACATTTACGAAAAAAAAAAAAACGAAAATTGATTTTCATATATATTCACATACACCCTTCTAATGAATAATACTCGATTATAAATATTTTCAAATTACAATAAAGTATAGACCTCGTAATAAAATAAAAAATTGTATAATTTTAAAGTAACGTACGGCTTCGTATGAATACACTTTTTAAGAAATTAGACAACAAATTGGAAAATTAGTCTGATACGGTTCGAGGGCGAAAGTCTGGATGTGGCAAAAAACTAAAACAATTTTGTCAAAAGAAGGCAGGTAAAAAGTAACGAAAAAAAAAAAATTCGTAATTCAGTTTACCCCGAAGACTCTTTTTTGATAAAAATATCGTAAACGCCGTTTTTGTGCTCTGTAATTATACGTACAAAATTGCTGGATGTGACGTATGGGGATTATTATCAGAATTCTTTTTGTGAGGGAATTCGTGGAAAGCGAAAAACAAAAAAAAAAAATAAATAAATAAATAAATGTCGCATTCAATTTGCCCGTTTGTCAACACTCCGGTCCCAGGTCGTCACTGTCAAAATATTATATACTTTTATTATTATTATTATTATTATTATTGTTATTATTATAATGAAATGCCGCCGTTTTGATGACAGCCGATTTCGCGTGTATTTTATTGTCAAAACAGTTTTCGAATTAAAATCAACGTTCAATTATTCAGCAATCCTAGTCGCCGTACGATATTATTATTTGTTTGACACGTATTAGAAGAGACCGAGACCGTGCGCGTTCTTCGATAATAAGTACGAATTTCGGCGACAACCAATTATTTTGCTTTTGAATATTTAATCGGTCGTCCGTTGTGAATATCTACGTCGTTTTTTTTTTTTGTTTTCCTTTCAACGGGTGAAATCACTTGTTTGATTTATTCGTTTTCGATTTCCAAAGCAGAATTCGATACATATTATATTTCAGATTCTGAACGAAGTGTTTTTACAATGATGTTTATTATTATTATTTTTTTTTCTGTGTACGACTTTTCGCATGGAAATACTTGTCCAAAAGTTTCGATCGGTGACTTTTTGAAACCGGATTTGCTGCCTCCAGATGGTACTTTAGAGAGGTCATTTTTTGAATTTCTTAATCCTCCAATTTTTTTTCTTTTTGGAAAAACTACCCAAAATTTGACAAAAACGACTCGAAAACCATCATTTTTTGATCCGGACTATATGATGTTAAGTTTTTTTTTTCCGTTCTGTAAATACTTTTTCGTATAGAAATACTGAGAGCCTCGATCAGTCACTTTTTGATACAGACATCGGCTCTAGATGGTACACTTTATACTTAGAATTTCTCAAAATTCGCATTATTTCAATGGGTTTACACTTGACCCCGTTGTTGGTAACCATGAAAACCACGATTTCCATGGATGCCATGGTTACTTGTACGGCTATCATGATTACCGCGGTTCTATGGTCCCCCCGTGGTAACCATGACAACCTTAGCAACCATGGTAACCTCAATATTCGTGGTAACCATGGCGACCGTGTGGTAATCATGATAAGCATGGCAACCAGGATAACGTAGTGATTACGTGGTTACTGCATAATCACTGAACCTTAGCTCAAAATCGTTTTATCGAAGAAATGATTTATCATTTCATTAAAACTCAATACACCCACCCACCATAGCACGAGTGTTAGTAATGAGAATTGTTCCCCAATATGGGGATAATCTATTCTTATAGATTATCAATTTATTACATTTACATATTGAACTCAGATTTCATAACAAAATTGTAAATCAAAACTCTAAGTATTAACGATTTTTGAGAAATCAATATATTTTATTTATACAGCATGATCGATACGATATTTTTGGTCAATTACAAAAGAAAATATTTTCCCAAAGGGGAAGGAGGCGAGTTCCCCTCCAAAGGGCGCCTATGTCGCGGGCGCGCTATTTTCGTGTACTGATCATTTAAGACAGCGGTTCCCAAACTTTTTTCGGGCCGAATTCATTCGCGGTGTCCCCTGCCCCCGAAAAGAATTTATTTTCAAAGCTAAAAATGAAAGTCATCGACCTAATTATAGTAGGTACATTTTGAAATTAAAAAAAAAAAAAAAAAAAATATTGAAAAAACGTGAATAATTATGTAATTAATAATGACTAATTGTACGTGGTTTCTTAACGATGTTAGGTTTTATTATGGAGATATTTAGCGTTGAGGCGGTTATAGTATTTAGTGCTGCTAATAGCGGTGTAAGCTAAACATTCTGACTCAGATAAAACACATTTTGACGGAGGATGAAATTAGTAATTTCACTTAAACTTTATTATTTTTCAAATTTGGTCAGAATTCTATGTACGAATTGCTATTGAAGGAAAATTTTAGCATCGAGTTTGAAGTTAAGTAGATCAAATATTTGTAATCAGCAGAAGCTAAGCTTAAGGGTTTCGCACTATCTAAGAAGGGATACCATTCATAGTATTTCACAACACCCCTCGAGCTGGGTTGGGGGGGAGGGGACAAAAATAATCACATTAAATTGTAAATATATATATATATATATATTTTTTTTTTTATTGAGCCATAGTGCCCTAGAAAAGTGCTTGCGGTGCCTTTAGGGCAATGCGGTGCACAGTTTGGGAACTACTGGTTTAAGACATTGTACCACACGTCAACATTCGTATCGTACTGCACGTCATAATATAACACTACGGACTGCTCTACAACAAGCGACTCGGAGAGCTCTGCACAGGGACACAAAGAGTCGACGCCGACTACGCGGATTATGTTTTCAATTCGAAAACGCGAACGCGTTTAAGCTTAAAAGTAGCTTTTGAGCGGAGAGTTTCGTTCCCCTAAAACGACAAACACGTTTGTATAATATGAATATATGCACACGGACCGAGTGACACGGAGTGCGTTGAAAACGCGCAGCTACCTCGTACGTAACTCTAATGAATAATTTATCGAAAAAAACTACATATTTTGTGTCGCGCGTACGACTGGGGGGGGGATGTTTTAACCCCGGGGTCGAACACCAGGCACCGGCAGCCCTGAATTGCATATTTTCGAGGGCGTCAAACACTCAGATGTGGGGACACGTGGAACACGTTTACAATCACCAATAATAATTCGTGAAATGTGTGATTGATGAATCCCAATTATTGAAACAGTTATCTAGACAAGATTTTGATGTAAGTATATTTTTGATGTTTGAAAAAAAAAAAAATATATATCTATAATTTTCTTCATCCTAACACTTTTTTTCCAGTTCTAAGTTAATATAAGTGCGATATAAAACTGGCCAAGTAAAAGACACAATTTTTTTTTCGTTATAACTTTATAATTTTCAAGTAAAAATGTATCATTTTTTTTTTTTTTTTGAAATTTAACACACCCGTTTAATTCCACCCGTGAGGAGCGAAGAATTTCGATGATGTGAAGTATCCAGCTTTTTATTATTATTATTATTATTATTATTTAGAGATTTATTTATTAGTATGCATTAATAAAGATACGCGTGAAAAAAACAAATATTTGAAATTTGAAATAAATTTAAAGTGTTTTTTTTTTTCAAGCATAGAATTATATGATTGAAAAAGCGTGTAAAACACATTTTACATTTGAATTTTTTAGAGCATATTTTTTTTTTTTTTTTTTTTTTTAATTTTAGATCGTATTCTAGATAATAATTTTAAATTGTTCTACGCATATTATAGTGCATAGATAATAGTCTTTAAGTGACACACTCATTTTTTTTTTTTGAAAAAATCGTTTGATTTTTATCACTAGTATATTTAAAATCGATTTTTATTATTAAATCGCAGATATGAAGTGAGAACCATTTGCGGTGCTCATGACCTACAGTGTCTTATTTTTCTAAAATTGTTATTTATAACCTAATTGTGAGGGATAACCCTATAGTTTTTTTTTTCATAAATATTTTAATGAAAATATGATTTTTCCATTTTCATGATTTATTTTATTTTTATTTTGACATACAAGTGATACATTTATTGTTATTTTTAATACTATATGTAAAAACATTTGTTTTTTTTTTTTATAAACATTTAAGTAAAAATTGATATATTTTCACAATACATAAACTGAAGACAACATTGTTTATCTTTGTTTGGTATTTTTATTTTATTTAAATTGAGTTTATTTCATAAAATACTCTCACAAATATTTGCACGCATATTAATAATTTGGTTTAGTTTTTTGTCTAAAATACATTTATGAACAATCAAAAAGTTCCGGTGCTAAGATTGGGTTAATATTCGATTTTGTATGCTTTATTCAATGCCATCAAAACGGTCTGAGTATCGATTAGAATACTCAATAAAAAAAATATGAAAAATGTTGAGCATCAATATGTGATGCTGAGGGAAAGTCAACTAAAAATCTTGTGGCAGTCAACTCGACAGAAGAAATAAGGGGGAAAAATCAATTAACCCAAACTATGCTGCAAGGTTTGACTATTGAAAACAGATAATTTTTTTTTTTGAAAATCCCTTCTTCTCTCACTCCCCCCCCTCTACAAAAAAATTGCTCTAAGGTGCTATAGTGTTTTGGTCATATACTCTCGTTTGTCGTCGGATTTTCCTTTTTGCGTTCTCCGTTCGCCTTTGACTCCGCGCTGTACACAAACAACAATACGTAAGTACACCACGGAAACCACTTCACCGCTAGCTGCCGCCGTTACACACCGAGATTTGTTCACCATATACCAGTGGTTCCTAAACTTTTTACAATTACGGCCCATCATTATTAGCACGCTTTCGATAAACTTGATTGACTACTTCCTGTGATATATTCCAATGAGAGAATTTGTCTGTATTAAATAATATTTTTTTTTCGAGTAAGATTTTATAAATATTGTGGTGCAAATTTCTATTTAGTATTCCGAAACAATATATGGAACGCGTGCTTAAAAATGTAATAATTTGTAATAGGCATACGAATATTTCACAAATTTGATTTTAGTCATTTCGCCATGTATTCAAAATGAATCATTCTAAAACTTCACATTTTGAACACAATACTCGTTATATGTATCCTAAAGTATTTTACAAATACTTATATCTTTTCTAAAGGGGTAATATAATAATAAAAAGCATTTTCGTGGTAGAAATAGAAATAGAAATGTATTGTATATTGTTGATTTTTTAGCTAAATGACAGGATACAAGGTTACTGAATGGCGTACCACCAGGAAAGATTGCAAAAATATGTATAGCAAATTATATATATAACCGAAATATTATGTATTTATATCAAAATAAAAGAGCTAAATATGCCAATAATTAAAGAGAACTACATACAACTCTTGGTGTTATGCAACGCATTTTTTTTTTTGATTACTTAGCTATTTAATTTTTTAAACATTTAATTTGTTTAAAAATTTTCTTTGTAAATTAACTTTTGATGATATTGTTTTATAATGTTTAATTATTATTGTAATAATAGTTTTTAAAATTAAATATTTTAATGCGCGTCTTCGTTCATGTTAATACCATTATATAATATTGTAATTTAAACTCAACCGTATTTAGAACTCTTCAGCACAAGCTTAGTTTTTGAAAGGGACGCTATAATATTATTTTGTGTTTTGTATTTCGTGTACTTATGTACTCATTGTATTACACACGATTGTTTCTGTAGCGCTTAATAAAATTAATAAACAAATATGAATGTTTCGAATCGATTTTTGAAAAAAATGCCAACTCCTGTAATCCCCTAGCAGCCCTAGTAATAACGCGATATTATTACCGAATAATTATGTTCAATTCGATTTATTCAAATTTTCGCGGCACACCTATAAATAATATACATTATCCGCGTGGCACGCGCACACTTTGGGAAACATTGCCGACGTATCGTATGTGCGAAAAGAATAATGCGATTTCTCCTCTCTCTCGCGTTTTAAACGTATTCGACGCGTTTCGATCCGAGTCAAAAGACTTGTTGAACGCCGCCCCACACTGTGTAGTAGTGACTTCTGAAGTGTGCAGTCGTCGAAAAATCGTGTTTTGCCGGCGGCGCACACAACAATATTATTTGCACGGGACACGAGCCGTAGTGTACGAAAGAAAATGGCGCGCGCGATATACCTGCCGGCGGCGGGTATCGACGACATTATTATTTCTCCGCGTCTAACCGCGAGCACGCCACACGCGGATGTAAAACGACGGATTTATTTTTTATATTTTATTTTATTTTTAAACGTACTACTACTCACCACTGGTGTTCTTCGCGGAACACTCTTGTGGGGTCGCATTGAATTTAAAAAAAAAAAAAGATAAATCATTCATTCGCTAAAACGATTCCGAGAGCAGATAACTTCAATTCAAACGTACAATAATAATAATTTTCGAACAGGTTACGCAGAACAAAACGTGTTCATCATGATAACATGTTGGGTACTCGACAATTTTGCACGGCGTTTGTGTGTATGTGTCGGGTAATAAAATGTCTTTTGAAAAAATACTATAAAAACAATAAAACTTTATTTTTTCACGAACAATCGACCTTTAATAGGCGTTCTGGTGTTCTAATGTGAATATTTGAGGTATTTTTGAGATCTAACGTTTATTTTTCAATAATACATTCAAATAGAAAATCCATTATATTTTATTTTCAAATACCTATACTTTAATAACAAAATAACCCATATGTCAGTTTTCGTTTACAGCGGAAATCGAATTTGTCAAAATTCAAATTTAACGTATTTTACCGGTTTTTTTTTTTTTTTGTAAATTTTAGGGTAGATTTCGCATGTGCTCAGGAATAGTATTGGGTACTTTTAAAAACAACCACTCAGAAGTACCAACTAGATAAAATTTCTGACCTATAGTTATTGATTGCATGAAAAACTTTTGGATCAGTATTTCTATCCGAATTCGTATTATGCTTTATTGTAAGTACCGGAAAAAGTAACTTATTTTCAATTTAGTTAATTTACACATTTAATTCTATTCGACTTGTTGTAACGTTAACCGGTTAAAAAACAAAAAAAAACAACATTTGATACAAACAGTATTCTGCTACTCCATAACTACTCATTACCAATTTTTTCAGACTCTGAGCGTTAGCAAAGAATATGTATTTTGCTTTTACAAAGACATACGGTTTTTTTTTTGTTTTTTGTTTTTTCTTTTACTGTAAACAACCCTTGGGTCGTAGTAAAAATGCTTCGGTTTTCACGTGAGTGATGTCGAAAGTTTACAGGAAATTACGGTCTCAAACAGAACTGTGTTTGAAAGGTTTTTTTCTCATTTTTATTGGTTATTTTCAACAAGTTACAACCCAAAATTTCCAACAGACGTGTTATTCTATAAGTCTTAAGAGTATACAATATAATTGTGTGATGAAAATGTATTGAAACAGATAGAACATTACAGGATTACTACGAATTATAAAAAAATAAAACACACACTAGGTTCTATATAATCTATGCTATTTCGTACACGTACATTATATTTTTCATAAAATTATTTTTACTTAAAAATTATATTTCAAACATTTTTGCGGCACCCTTGTTTAAGTTCCTCAGTCACTCCGGTTGGGAATCACTGGCGTAAGGTGTATCGAGAATCGATTTCGAGTGTGTGGGAGATAAGAAGGCGGAATAAAAACGCGGTGACACGAAATCGTCGAAAGTTTTACCCCTCCCTCCACACACACACACACACACACAGACGTTAGAGTAAATATATAATAAAACGAACGACTACACGTTCGGTAAATTCCTTTGTTATTTCTTCGATTAAGCACTAGTAGTAGTTTCGGTTCACTACTATTTTAATAATTGTTATTGCGAGTCACGTCTTCGTCGGTCGTAATCCCGTTTTCCGACCACTCCGACGCAACGCGAACATAAGTACTACTAGTACGAGAACGCGATTTATAATAAAACTTTATATATCTATGTAATTAGATTTTGTTCAAATCGTTCGAAACTGGGTTTTTTTTTTTATTGAACGTTTATTAAGTTAATGTAAAATACGTATCACCCCCCTCCCCCCCCCCGAACGGAAGTACTTTAGAACAGTGTTTCTCGACCTGGGGGTCGCCAACATTTAAATGAATACAGAACACAAAACAAGGGTAGTCACATAAATCCACCCTAAAATCCGATGAAAATATGCTCATTGTATCATATTATCATATTATTTTGTCAATGAAGAACAATATTGATTGAATCGACTTCAGAATAAAAATATTGTAACAGATTTATAAAAACATCAAAATGATATATTGTCTATTTTGGTTAAAAATTAAAACGAGTGTCCTAACTCAACTACAGAAGCTTAGAAACACTAAAAAAAACCTTTAGTCCATTTTTAACTAATTATCTATGTGAAATAACAGTTCATCCTCTATCATATAAATTGAATGGGAAAACTGCCTGAATTTTTTTTTTTTTTTTAACAAATTCTATTAAACCAAAGACTGAAAAAATCATTTAGAGATCAACAACAATGACTAACTACCACCAAACCATATTATAATTTGAAGATCACTCTTAGTATTTGAATTTTTTTACATGTATTATCGTTCTCCTGCGGTAATTTGTAACTAAACATTTATTAGGTAAAGGAATTATCAGTGTTGAGAAGTCGTTTGGTTTATCTTAAAAAGTTTTCCGTGAGAAATAAATCTGTTTCGTTCATCCCATAATTCATATAATATACGGTCACTGTTTTCTTTTTTCGTTTCAATTATTTGCATATTTCGCTAATTTAATATCATTTTTTGGCAATTGAAAACAAAAAAAAGGTCTGGTTAAAAAAATATGTTTTGTTACTCTGCTCATCGTGCATTTATAAAAAACCGGAATTTAAATTATTCTAAATTGACTAATAATCTCTTCGTCCGACAGAGAATAATATTTCTTGTTTTTAAAGCCAAGTCAAGTTAGTGTATTCCTCGTTTTCATTATAATCTCTTTTTTCATCAACGAATATACCAAACGTGTAACAACGTACTGACGTCTTGACAGCTGGCCCAGGTCCACCGTCCTGGGTCGAATTAACTCCTATTTTACGGTTATTCTTCACTCCTCCTCGGACGAAATACTCATGGTGGGTGTGTCGAATTTTAAAGAAACGAATTAGAAGCACCAAATTCAGAGAGCGCTAATTTTCTCGGAGGCGAGATCTCGATCGATAAATTTTTCGGATGAAGAAAATCTAAATAAGAAATTCTTATTTCAATTGATCGGCGAGACGGACACGCACACGCGAAATTATCGCTTTGCAGTGTATACGAAAGGACAATGATTGATGAAATGGAATACGGTTCAGTCCTCTGGGACCCATTTCAGCATCTCGTCAACTGGAAAGAGTTCGAAGAAAATTCCCGAGGTCCGTCAGTTACTTACATAACATTGATTGCCCTCCCCCACAATTACGTTCCTGTTTTATCACATTTAAACCTTAGTTCTTTAGCTGACCGTAGGCATGCCAGCCAATTCATCATTCCTACAAAATTTACTCAATGGGAAAATTGTCTCACCGTCTTCGTTATCTAAACTTAACTCTAAAGTCCCTTCTCGCCCCATGCGTCGTTCTGTTCCTTTCCACATCTCAACGACTCATATAAAATGTTCAGTTGACCAATCACTTCTTATGCGAATAGCAAACCCGCCTCCTTTTCTTTTTTTGTAAATTGTTGTAAATTGTTATTTCCTCCTTCGTTTTTGTCAATTAGGTATTCAAATACTGTTAATCGTACTTTGTCCTTTTTAATTGTAAACATTACATAACTAATTCTATCATCATTTAAAAATTGTATTTAAAAGCTGTATGGCTTATTAAAATAAATTAATTAATTAATGACTTGTCATCGTTTGGAAATATATGGCACTGCATTAGGCCCATTTACTTTAATTTTTAACTTGAGAGTTTTTTAAAAAGTCAAATCTCAAACTCATCTTCGAAATACGAGTGCTAACACTATGCATGTGTCCACGCATATTAATTGTTTTATACACGCCTACGTGTTGCTAGGCGATTTCGAAAAACAACACGTTGTAAGGTGAGTAGTAGTGGTGATATTTGATTAATATTTAAATATTTAATTACGAACAGCAATATTTATGGCACGGTTAAAAATATATCAGATTTATTAATATTCTATACATTGGCGTATCGAAAATTCAAATGCCGAAAATAACTAATAGCGAAAATGACGTATTTGCATATCATTGTAAATATTTCAAGATTTTTGAATTTTTAGATTTTTAAGGCTTTTACATATTATTTTATAGCCAGTGTTCTGGATAGAATGTTATTAATTTGTAACATTCGAATAGTTCTCACGAATATAATAATTTATCAACATGAAAATAATCATTAATCAATTTCATCAATACTTTTTACAAATTCCAAACCATTAATTATGCAATGCATTACACAAGATGAAAATAATATTACTTGTATAATTATTTTTGATTTGATAACACTCTCGGGGTAACTCGATGACTACTATATCCATTATGATTCATGGAATAAAAGATATTTATCAACAACATTTTAATATCAACAGGTGTATTTTGTATGATAAATAAATTTACAATGATGTTTATATAATTTACTAATAATCCAAAAGCTTCGATCGGCTACTTTTTGAATCAAAATTCCACTCAAGATGGTTACTTCATACTTAGCATTTTTCGAAATTCGCATTATTTAAAAAAGGTTAACTCTTGTCACTTTGATTCCTGTCCATTATTTGGCCCGTTGGTAATCGTTGTAAAATGGTAACTACAGAAACCTGGTAACCATGGTAACGTGGTAACCATGATTATATTGTTACTCGGTAACCATAGTAACGTTGTAATTATTGTTACATAGTCATTGTATTTAAATAATAACTGGAACCTCTGCTCAGAAACATATTATTAAAGAAATAATTATTTATCGTTTCTTTAAAATTCAATACACACCCACCGAGAATATCCCACGCGAAGTATTTCCGGTTTATTTTTATTTTTAAATACAAGCCTGGTTTTCCCAATGATCCCTGTTCACATTTAACCCTCGAGTTGATTCAATTAATTTGTAAAATTATTTGTTTTAAACCTTAATTTGATCATTTAATTACTGCAATACTGTTGCATTTGTCTGTTCGTATTTAATTCGTATTAATAAACGATTTTCATTTTAAAATAATTATCGTTAATGGCATCCGTTGAATGGGTCGTTCGTAATTAGATTAAAAAATATCAAATTCTATAAACTCGTTCGTTGCAATGTACACTAAGTGTAGCAATAAGTCTTATACGCTTCAATGGTGACGAACGTAATCGATAAGTGCTTGAGTTTAAGGGTTATTTTTCGGTCCTTATTTTTTAAAAACAAAAAAAAAAAAACAACTTTGTGAAGTATATTGATGTGTTTGAAGAGAAACGCGGTTTTTAATTTTAGCCTTTTGTATTTTATAAACAAATATTCGAACAGCCATTGTGAATATTGATCCATTACGTTGATTTCGATTTCGTTTTGGAGAAAGTTTTCAACCGCACACCGTATATAATGTGCAAATTTATGAACTCCCCGGAATAAAAATAAAAAAAATGATTTATGTCTGAGAAAACAAATAATGCACCGTCAGAGTAGTGTGCGTGTATTAAGTACGGTCAACTACCGGTGTACTGAAAACGTAATTAATAATATAACGCAGTACCTAGTATGGTGAAAACATTTATGGAAGAAAAACGAAAACAAACGAATCCACAGCATAAGCGCAACTAGTAAAAAATATTCGGGGGGGGGGGGGCGAGGGGCTAAAACGATTATTTATTGATTTAGCCCCCGCAAAGTACATTAACCTTAAGCATTTTTCAAAAAATCTAGGGGGGGGGGCTAAGAGTCGTTTTGCGGGGGTTTAGCTATCCTAAGCCCCTTCCGAGTTGCGAC
>JAIPRM010006276.1:0-18982 GCA_025469315.1 Stegophylla sp. TES_Ste_2020 | reverse complement strand
TTATAGAAAAATATATCCCGACTGCAAAAAAGAAACATTAAAAAGAAAACTGAATTTTAAATAACTTTGTACATGGGTAATTTAATTGTATTTTAGACTATTAGACTGTTATGAATAAAACAACATACCTATAGCCGGATTTTTTGAGCTTTTACTGATTTTTAACTTTAAAATGTAATTATGTCAGTAATAAATTGTGTAATATTGTCAAAAGTGACATTTTTGAAATCCTCATAATATTTTCTATCAGTTATTTGTTGTTTAAAGATTATTGGTTGAAAAAAAATAATAATAGCAAAAAAATAAAAAAAAAATTCATAAAAAATTACAAAACTACTCAATTTCAAGTGCTCGGGGGCACGGCTTAAAATTAAAATACTGATTTCAAACTTTGTAATTATTATTTATTTAGGCATTAACAAAAAATGAGGGGGTGCCGCAAAAAAAATTTAAAGATTTTTTTTTAAGGGCCACCCTAGTGCGCACGTAACTATTTTAGTGAAAGTATCAACTTTCTATCTCCATAATTTTGGAAATTATGTAAAAAAATAAAATAGAATTTACTAAAATTTGGGTTATGCCGTTCTTTACCGCTTTTTATCAATTTTTGGGTATTATAGGCATGCGCTTAGAAAAAGTATTGAGAATTTGGAAAAACTATCTCTTAAAAGTACCAACTAGACAACATTTCTGATTTATTAAGTTACTGATCGAAACTTTTGGACTATTATCTCTACTAGAAAAAGTGTTTCCACACATACGCAAAAAAAAAAGAAAAAACACAGATTTGTAAAATCAATTTATTCCTCGCTATCGCTCAGAATCTAAAAAAAAATTCAAAATTGGGAAATTCAAAAAATGACTTCTCTAAAGTACCAGCTAGAGGCAAAGCCTGTTTCTAAAAGTTGCTTATCGAGACTTTTGGAGAAGTAGATCCATACGAAAAAGTGTTCACAGAAAAAAATATAAACATCATTGCAAAAACACTAGCTACTTTGCATTTCGTTTACAATCTAAAAATTCACCATATTTATAAAATTTATTAGGTATTTTATATTACTGACATTATGAAAAATTAAGTATGTTTTTGATGGGAGTTTTTCTTTAAGATCATCCCATTAATCTTTCTTAGTATCAGAAAATACACTTCGAAACACATGTTACAAATAATAATATTTAACTTTTATATTACAGAAACTTATTTTAACTTGTAATAAATAAACGGTTTTTAAATCTTATGGTAAGGCTGTAAATAGCACCATAAAGCCTGCCTGTAGTAAAGATGTAGGTGCACACTTACTTCGTTACTTCGTACCTAGTGCACAAAGTGTGTTGTAGTGCACACAAAAATAGCCACTATCGTTTAATGTAAAACCAAACTTACTTTGTACTTCATTCGAATTTTCAAATAACAGTTGCATTTTCACATGATTATTTTTAATTATGATTATTCGTTAAAAATTAATCAAATGATTTTTCGCTTTCGTATTTTTTCTGTATTTTTTTCAAACAATTTAAAATGTAGTAAGCGTGTAAAATATATTAATTATCAATATTTATACAATTATAATATGAAATAAAGTAAAAAATTGTTAAAACAAAAAATAAGTGTGGTTTTTAATTCCCACTAATCTATGCTTGAATAATTTATTAACCTTAAAAATTATTTGAACGCTTTACAAAAAAAAAAGACTGAATTATAGCGATCATCCATAAAATAGCTTTAATGTACGTAAGCAATCGCCTATAACAAAAATTAAAAATAATAAACTAGATCTTTTAAGTTTTATTTATGATAACATATTAACACAAATAGTAGTCAAATTATTATCATACTAATATGGGTGACGATTTAAGACTGATTAAATAATGCTTGAATTAATTGCCTAATAATTGTAATTTATATGATTTTAGTTCAATTACTATTTTTGAAAAAAATTCAATGTACTCCTTCCAACAGTTAACAGCGGACTCCCATATCCCTTCCATACCCCGTAATTACGCCATTATGTATAGGTAGTACATATTAAACCGAACCGTGCATTTTGATTAAAGTAAAACTAAAGTGGTTAAAAAATTAAAAGTTTAAACTAAGGTTATTAAAATGTTATAGTTAAATAACATAAAGCAATTAACATTGAGTTAAAATTTAACTTTTTGATACGAGTAATTATAAACGTAGGTAATAAAAATGTACCGAGATACATATTTTAATGATTACATTTTATTGTTATTGTTTCCTGAATCTCACAAACAGTCGATGGATACAGTTTTAATTGATGCTTGTAGTGTTATAAATTTGCACACAGCTTGTTTGTTAATCATTTTTAGTAATTTTTTTTTCAAAAATGCTTAATATACAAAAAAAATTTTGAATAAGTTTTATATATACCTACTACATAAGTATGAAATATTCAATCAATAAATGAGTTTTGTGTAATTTTAGGGCCTTTGTTCGTAATTGTAACAATTGCAACTCTTAACAAAGAATTCGACCATTTATATTTTAATAAAACTAATTAATTTGTAGACGTTTGCTTAATCGAATCGGTTGTAATTCAACTCAATTATTTCCATTTAGAATACACTTGACCATGAAGTTTGACATAGTTGTATTGTACATACGATTAATACAAATTTTAAAATGCATTCAAAAGTTTATACTATACTTATTCGATTTATGTTATTAAATTAAAATTCTCATAAAAAAGGACAATTTATTAATTCCAAAAAGTACTTACATTGTTAATATTCGTACTCGTATAATTCCGTTAAACTATACATTTCAAGGGACCGTTCAAAAACTTTAAAGCTTTTAAGCAAGATCGCGTGTTCGACAAAATTATGTGTACACATATTGCACAGCAATTTACCAAGTAACAGTGGGACGTGGGTATATAATAATAATATACGTATAACTCATAACGTAATGTACAGTAAAAGCATACAAATAATTGTTATTAAATATGCCTAGTATGGTTTTATATATAAATATATATTTTAGAGTATCTCACCGCTAAGCCGAACAAAACGGAAGTTATTCAACCGATGTCACGTAACCCGTTTTTTGCGGTTAAAGTGACATTTTTATTCCAATAAACTTTGTAACTAATCAAAATTATAGGAATATAAGTGTGCTAAATCTGCAACAGTCTTTAAAACACACTAAGAAATCCCAACAGTATAATGTACTTGGCTCCATGTGTTATTAAATGTTTATTTTAAGAATTTTAGCACAGTGCCGGGTTCCTAGATAAATTATAATTAGTTAAAATAATTCATTGTTGATACTATTTGTTTCTTACAAAATACTCCAAGGTGACTTTTTCTACACGGATCTCTAGTAATGTAGAAATTCTTGCGTATTACTTGATATTTTTTTTATCCCGTACAATATACTTTGAAGTTGTGTTATGTTATGAATTTTTAAAATGCTGCTCGATATCTGCTCGTCTACATTTAAAAATCTGGATATACTTGGCACCATTGGGTATTCTTTGCTGCTCGAGTGGGATTTAGTGGATGTGTTAAATTTTAAAGAAACGATAAATCACTTCTCCAATAAAACGATTTTGAGTGGAGCTTCAGTTTATATAAGGTAAATATTTTACTAAAAATTATGAAATTTACAAATATTATATTATACAAAAATAATTTTTAATCAGCCAGTTTTATATTCGACAATTAACCAAAAACATGAAAAAAAGTGTTAGGAAAATAATTGTTTTTCACATATCAAAAATATTTTTAATATTATTGTCTATCTATATTTAAATTTTCATAAGGTTTGGATAAAAAAAAAAGTTTTAAAGGCGTTTTTGTCAAATTGTTTGTAATTTATCCCAAATTTTGAAAAACTGTACAAAAATTCGAAAAATTAACATCTAAAAATTTCGAACTAGAGAAAAATTCTGATTCCAAAAGGCGCTGGTCGAAACGTTTTCAGACATTTCTTCACTTTTGAGACAAATATAGAATTTAGGAAATATCACTTTTCTTAATAAAAGTTTAAATTATTGATAGGTATTACCTATAATTAAAAATGTAATAAAACATTATTCATATATATTAAGTTTAATAGACCCAAACAAACCTCAAAAATCATATTTTTAATTTTTTCTTTTTTTTTTAAATATTGTATAATGTTAAAATTTTTATGAAAATAATGATTTTTTTTTTGTTAAATCATAACCTTAAGAAAGTTTTATTTTTATTTCTAGAAACATTTCTTTTAATAGAACATTTCACACGTATTTCCTACTCGTAATCGAATTTGTTAAAAGTTGAATAATTTTTGCAGCCTGTGTTTAAATTTATAATTATGGTTTAATTAATTTCTGTTTGTACAAATGATGACGGGTTTCTTTTTGTTATTATTTCATATAATTTTTATTTTATTGTTTTAAGGATTAAAAATCTGTACCTATATAAGCTTATATTTATAAATAACTAAACTTTTATTTACATTAGTTTTGAAATCAGATACATAAACTGTTACATATTTAATTATACATGTTTAATTATAAAATCGTCATCATCAAAACAATAAAATTGATGATTTTCATCATTAATTAAATCAACATTTATTATTATATAATTAAATAGTGAAGCATACTCAACTTTTGGTAGGCATTAAATTTTAATACCAAAAATAATTGTTCTGAATAATAAACTGAGATTCCGCTCAGAATCATTTTAAAAAAAAATAATTTAACAAAAATTCAAAATTTTATTGAATAAAAACTTACAAAAAACGAGACATTACCGCTTAGAATTTATAATTTGAAATTTTTGAAAACTTTGTATTTTTTATTATTAATATGTTCATCTCTTAAAAACTTCATTTCAATTTAAGGTCAACCAGCTGAAATATTTAGTGTTACCTTTTTGTGTGAGCACTGAGCACACTGTATTTTTACACATATATTATTTTAATATTTTTATTCCAGTTAATCGTGGTCCACGTAATTTACATCAGGTACTTTTTTTCTTATTTACAGTGATATGATGAAACTGTCACTATTATTGTTTTGTAAGGTAATTTTAAACATTTTATCGCAAAATACTGTACTTACCAGTTACCAGGAAAACAATTTCGAGTGTTATTGGGCGTATGATTTTTCCTTAAAACTAATGACAATTATGTCGAGAGTAGCGGTGGCAGTGTTCGGTATTAAATTATCGAAAATGCAACTAAATACACACTTAGTCTCTAGATAAGTACTAAGTTCATGGGACTCTCTGCAAGTCCCGACAATCTTTCATACTGTCAAAGTGTCAACAATGAGTATTGAGTACCCTTTTCACTCCAAACATATGACGGGAGACCGTTTAAGTATGTCTTCTCTTAAATAATATTGTAATAATATCATATATCCGATATACAGAGTGTTGTTCCACAGAAATTTATCCATTGCGATATTCCCTTATAATATAAAGGAATATTATTATTCATTACCTATATTACCTATATTATTTTTAGATTTTGAGTGAAGTTAAGAAGCTTATGATTTTACAAAAGCTTCTTAGCTTATGGGTTAGATTAGGTTAGGTTAGGTTAGGTTAAGCATAATGATGTTTATTTTTTATTTTTTTGTTTTTAAGTCAACTTTCTTTTTTATAGCCATTTAAATTTAAAATTAGTTTCCCTCTTTACCCTGCCAACACCCGTCATCAATTAAGAGACAGTCTATCTCAATCGAATCGACGGCGACGACGGAATGGCGATATAGATAAGATAAATAAATTATTATGTGTATAATATCATCAATACAACACATCCTGTCGAAGCGAGTCGCAAAACAACATTTTATTTATAAAATTATGAAAATACAAAATACTATTTTAGTACCTACTACCAATATAATTAATAATTTATTTTAAAATTTTAATATTTTTGGGTAGACAATGTCTCATTGTCTATCCTGACGTGCCGCCACTGGTTACGACTACGCCATTATACCTTACTTGACCTTGTAGGTGAAATAGTAGGTATAATAATCGAAAATATTGAATTTTCATAATAGAATAAAATAGTTAGAAAACTATTGTTACACGTGGATTTTAATTCACACCATTGTATTCAGCATCGAAAAATACATAATATGCAATAAAACATTATCAACCTTCAGCAATCACGTGTTATCTATAGATATCTCCTAATATCTGTCTGTATTTTCTCCAATTTTTTTTCAATCAAACCCTTGTAAAATGTTTAATTATTCGTCCGTAAGAAATTTTATTGCACCAAAATATTTGCAATGAAATTCTCTATCTAGACACCAAATTTCAAAACAATCGGTTAAGCCAATTTTCTTATAATATGTACGTTAAAGTGCGTAATTTTAGGCAAAACTAACGAATTTCGTCGAAAGTCTAACTTCAAACGGGTATAAAAAAAAAAAAGGTTGACTAACGATTTATGAGATTTCTTTAAAATTCAATACATCCGTCAAGAGTATCTCACCTGACGTGCGAAGAACACCCCGACGAACGAAGTACACACTTTTTTAAAATTTTTATTATTATTAATAATTATGGTTTTGAAATACCTAATAATTTGTTAATTTCATATTATTGATTTGTTTACTATAATATAAAGACTTGAGAATATTATAAACTTGTAGCTAAAGATATTATTTTTTGTTTTACTCGAAACCTAATTACAATTTTTTTGAGGGAGGAGGGGCGCATATTTCAAATCGTGCCTGAGGCGCCAGAAAAGCTTGTTACGGCTCTGATATTAATCTATAAGTTGCCTGATGAAGTTTTTGGATAAGTTAGCTATACGAAAAAGTATGAAAAAAAATAATTAATTAATCATATTAATTATATAATTAATAATGAATAAACATTAATAGACGATATAAAAGAACTTACTTCTCTGCTCTACTCAGAATCAAAAAATTTACCTTTTTTTCTGTATTTATTAGCATTTAAATTTTTTTGGATTCTTAGAGCATTTGTTATATTCGTTTATTTTTTGCAAATGAATAAATTCAGATCAAATCTATATTAAATTTTCTCCATAAAAGTGAAAAAGTTTTAAAATTAATTTATTTTGTTTTAAAATATTTGCTTTTTGTATGCATCACGTTTAATGGCAGAGATACTTGTGCCAATAATGAACCAGTTCTTTTGTGAAGTAATATTTGAACTTTATCATAAATAAGTTCATCATTAAACGATAAATAACTTTTAGGATGTTTCATTATTAGGATGAATTAATTGGAATAAATATTGAGTTAAAACTGTGTTTTATATCGTATACTTAAATACATAAGAATATTAATTTTCAGGCTAAAAAGAATTTCTTGGACTCTAGGTAGGTTGAAAGAAAATAATATATGTCACCGTATAAATTTAGTTTAAATGTATTGTAGAGAATTTCTTTAGTGTATTAAGTAGTATTTTTATGGTATTTTTCATGGCTTTTAGTACATTAAAATCTGCTCCCTATTGACGAATAACAAATTTTGCCCCTTAAATCATAATCGCCCACCAAGTGTACAAAAAAACATAGAAACGCATTAAATTCATGACTCTGCTCATAAATATGTACAGGTTAGGTCACGGGAATAGGGCAAAAAAAATATGGACATTACTCAGTATATTTTAGACGTACAAACATTTTATTAATATTTTATTATATATAAATAAGTGCCATTGATTTTTTTTAAAATTACATCAAGCATTGACATTCATATTGATTGTAACACTTCAATCCAAAAAATTTGAGCTAACGGTCTGAAAGCAAATTTTTATCAATTAATGCAGTTTCCATTCTTATTGCATCCTTAAGTTTATATGCATATAAAATAAATTTGGTTTTATCTCTACAATTATTATGAACATTTTTTTGTTGGAACTCGGCAAAACGTTCGATGGAACTAAGCACCTCTCCCCCAATCTCGATTTCTGCCTATGAGCACATTAAATCTTGTATGTAATATTTACTCGAACAGACGTATTATCGTTGACAAAAGGCGTACCATTTTAATGAGAATAATAATTATATTTGATATTATGGTATTACGGTATGCGGTTAACTGCACAGTCGGTCGAGGGGGGGGGGCATGACATTGTGAACGACTCGGCTGTGGTCGTCCGTGATTCAACCGCCGCGGCGTTTTAATAGCCCGGACACACGCGCTCTGTGGCTCGTGAGACGCTTTTAAACGATGTGACTTTGCCCGTATTATTATTGTCGTTTTTGCCGTTGTTATTATTGTTGTTATTAGTGTTATATTATATAGTTATTACTACGTCGTCGTTGCGCTTATACACGAGTTTCACAAATTAATATGTATATATATATATATATATATATATATACGCTACGCGGCAGCGGCACGATCCAGTACGGAGGGGCCCCTCGAACGTCGGCGGAAAATGCCATCGTCGACAGCGGGGGATCGCGTGACCCCGCGCATAACCGCGTGACATGACGGGTGCCTACGCATCGGCAGTTTGACAGCTGCTGTTGCTGGAGTGTACCGAAAATCCGTTCGGCGAAAAGTTTATACGCTCGGAAGGTCAGCGGTGGAACTAGAGTTCTAAGAAGGAAAGAAAGGGGGTTAAAGTCTGATTTCTCAAAATATTTATAAGTCATAAGTCTAGGCCTCTAGGGAACGGATATTTATTTAATATAAAAGTAAAAATATTCAAATATATATTTGTTTATTGCTTGACAAATATTTATTCATATTATTGAAATATTTAAGTTGAAAATTTGATTGAAACATCATATAAGTACCGCATAAAACTAAATGTAGTATCCCACATTTCGGGTGGGATACTCTTGAGGGTGTGTTGAATTTTAAAGAAACGATAAATCATTTCTTCAATAAAACAATTCTGAGTGGAGCTTTAACTAATACACAATAATAATTATCAGTTTTGAAGCATTGAACTAAAAATTATTTTAGTTGAAATAAAAATAAAAAAGTGTGTTCTTCGCACGTGGGGTGAGATACTCTTGACGGATGTATTGAATTTTAATAAAGAAACGCTAAATCATTTCTTCAATAAAACAATTCTGAACAAAGGAAGTTAATAATATAAATATAAAATAGTAGGTTAGATATGTTTAACAAATAACTATGTACTATTATTTAATAGTGTTGGGTGAGTAGTGTATTTTATATAATTTTTTTCGAGTCGAGTCGAGTTGTAACGTTGAATAGGTACCCGAATATTGTGTGTTTGTGTGTTGCCGAATTCGGCGTAACATATTATTATACATGGCAGTCCGTGTAATCTGTGATAACTAATAAGGCGTCGCGGCCTTGACTGCAGTGGTGGATTGGACCGCCGGGATTTCGGGAGTTTTCCCGGTGGGCCGCTTCTTCAAATAATTTTTATAAAACAGTATTTTGTGGTAAAAATTAAATGATTATTATGATAACAGACAATGAAATATGAATAATTGTTGATAAGTCTTATACGATATACGAATTGTACTAATTGTGTAATCTGTTGTCATTATGCATTATGTATTGCATAATTACAACTTATAGGTATCGTATAACTTTTATATTAACATTAAACCATATTTCGTCAATTTGGGTAGCTTAGAACGACTTTAACTTTTTTACTGGACTAGGTAGTAAATACATTATTGATAATTAAATTCTCAATAAATTCACAGTGGCGGCGTGAAGTTTTTATTCCTCGAATCACCATGATTCAAAATAATCACCCACCCATTGGACGCAATTAGGTTTATTTAAAAAATTAAGAGTTCAAATTTTTTAAGAGTTCATGAAAAAAGAAGTTCTGTAGAAGCTTTAGCCCCTCCCTATCTATAGATGCATAATGTTAATAATAAACCTATGTGGATATTATTTTAGTTCTCACTTCTAATACAACACTATTGAGTCAACCTGACTTAAACAACCACCCACCTCCTAAAAAGATTATAAATCACGTGATTCAAAAAAATACTTTTTGCGCCATAACTTTATATTCACACGGTTCCATACACTTCAGAGGAACAGAAAAAAAAGTTTTGAATTAAACTGAAGTAAAAAATAAATAAAAAATTCATGATTCAAATACAGATTACATTTAATCCTTTATGGTAGGTTACTTGGTATGCTAAATTTTTATAAATAAAATATTTTAAACTATAATTTTTTAGCTTTCTTTTCTAATTGCCTTGGTACATTAATAATGGTCTTAAAAATAATAAATGTTTTAAAAATAGTATTAATAAAACTCTTTTAAATTTAATGTATTTTTAGACAATACATTGTTTAAGAGGTACCTACATATAAGCGGAAATAAGACGGGACTTTTCCGCTTCTCATTTTTTTTTAGATTTTAAATTACGATGTTATAATATTCTTGCATGTCGGATTTTAAAAGATCAACTGCTTTTTTTTAAAAAACTTGAATTATGATAGTTTTTTATTGAAAATATACTGAAGTCTGAAAGTCACAATTTAGGCTGCACCTAGTAGTTAGAATAACTAATCACATAAATGTAGGAAAATCCCTTTGCAATTCAACCATATAGATATTTTAGTTTAAGCAAAAGCAGCTACAGTTGCTGTTTGGATCTTTTTAGTTATTAAATTAAACACACAATTTGTTGTTATATACTACCGTGGTTAAAACTATTATCTTCTTGGGAATATTCATGGTAAGGTAAATAAAGGTACTTAAAGACTGGCTAATTTCCTACATATTCTATTATAATATTAGTATACGTATTAAATTGTCTTAAACTTTAAAGTAACTTGTTGGAGACCTTATTCTTTATCCTACTTAAAATTTATGAAATCAGACTTCGTAGCACATTAGGTGACACTAATCTAGACACTTTATGCAAATGAAGGCTGAAAATGAATTTTATATGAATTATACTTTATAGTAAAAATACAAACTGTTAAAAAAAAATTGATGTTTATATATATTTTTGTATTTATAAAGTAGCTATATGATCTCAAGTGTTTCAATAACATTTCTAGTCATGTTAAAATAATCATTTTTAGCTAATAATTTGGTAAATTAGTATATGGCCCGGAATTTTTTTAATTTTCCCGGGCCGAAATC
Source organism: Stegophylla sp. TES_Ste_2020 (assembly GCA_025469315.1). Taxonomy (NCBI): domain Eukaryota; kingdom Metazoa; phylum Arthropoda; class Insecta; order Hemiptera; family Aphididae; genus Stegophylla; species Stegophylla sp. TES_Ste_2020. The sequence continues at coordinate 7,924 of JAIPRM010006276.1, read as the reverse complement.
TCTCCCTAATCCGCCCCTGGCCTTGAGAAATGTATTTGGGTGGCAATCAAAAGCCACACCGTAATTACCGACTTGTATCGTATTAAATTTAGCGTCAAAAAATACGTAGGATAAGATAATACCTACCTTTTAGTGTCCGTTATCTAGAAATAAAATACTCGATTAATTTGTCCGTACTTTCTTCAATTTTTTCAGTCTTACCGAATTTCAAAACAATCGGTTTGGCCAATTTTCTTATATGTACGTTAACTTTTGGACGAGTATTTCTATACGAAAAAGTTTTCACAGAGGAAGAAAAAAAAAATAAACATCATTGTAAAAACATAAGCTTCTTCACATCGTCCGGAATCTAAAAAATGCCTTACATGATTTTCCAAAATTCAACCCCTAATGAGGTTTACAAGGTGAAAAGGCGTAAAAAAGGGAAAAATATTTAATCTGGAACTGCTAAAGCTTTGAGTATGGCACGTGGTCAATAGTTTCATTCTATAATGTAGAAACCTACTAACAATGAATTTCCCAAAATTTAGTCCATAAGAGGGTGAAAAAGGTTATAATTGGTAAAAATGGAAAAAATTACAGAGCCGGAACCACACCAATGAAGCCATAAGTATGAAATTTAACCAACGATTTAATTTTATAATGTATAGATCCACTAAAAAGCCGATTTTTCAAAATTTAACTTTCATGAGGGTTAAAAGGTGTAAAAATGGAAAAAATTTGAATCGTAGAACGACAGAAGCTATGAGTATGAAATATGGTCAGTAGTTTCGGTTTTAAAATGAATTTCCACGTCAGATTTTTCGGAAGAGAGTAAAAGGGGTTTAAACATTAGATTTGGTAGATTTTTTTTGAATCCAAGTCATTACCACTTAAGATAACATGTTTTAAATTCAACACTGAAAGGTTAAAAAGTGTGTACTTCGCTCGTCGGGTGGGATACTTCAATACACCCGTCAAGAGACGGGTGTATTGAATTTTAAAGAAACGATAAATCATCTATTCAATAAAACGATTCTGAACGAAGCTTCAACTAATACACTATAATAATTATCAGTTTTAAAGAATTAAACATAAATGTTGAACTATAAATTATTTTGTTACATTCAATATTTACGAAAAACAAAAATTGATTTTCATATATTCACATACACCTAATGAATACTCCATAAATAATTTCAATTTATAATAAAATAAAATAAAATAAAGCAGCTCTTATTATCGTAAATCAACATTTATAGGTACATGGTAAAATAATTTTTACTAATGTTTATTGTAGAACATGTAGTCAGTCACGGTTAAAAAATGCAAAAATATTTAGATACCCGAGTCAGTTTCGAACCCGGAACCGTAACACTGCAGAAGTTACGCATTACAATCGCGCCACACTAATATCGTTGAACGTTGTGTTGAAATAGTAAAATAGTAGGTATTTAGTATAATAACCGAAAATATTGAATTTTCAAAATAGAATAAAATAATTAGAACACTATTGATGCACGTTTATATATATAATTATATAAACTAACAAAAAATTAGAAATTTCCGAAATTTTCAAAATACTGTACTTAACTTAAAATTGATCAAATCTTTTTGAAATTTTAATGAAATATTCTTGTGACCCTTTTTAGTAGTTGGTGAAAGTTTCAAGTCTCTAGCTACATTATTTTAGAAGTTATGTCAAAGAGTAATTTTAAATTTTACGAAAATTCCGGTAATTGCATATTTCACTGTGTTTTGTTGATTTTCGACACATTTACTTTGGAAAAAGTATTGAAAAATTGGAAAAATGATCCCTTCAAAGTAGTATCTGGGTATGATTCCGGTTTTATAGAGATACTGATCGAAACTTTTGGACAAGTATTTCTACACAAAAAAGTGTTTCCAAATAGAGAAAAAAATAATAAAAAAAAAATAAACATCACTGTAAAAACATAAGCTTCTTCACTCCTTTCAGAATCTAAAAAGTAAATACAATCGTATGTATTTAACGGCAACCTATAACTGAAATATAAACAAAGACAATAAAAAAAATTATAAGTTACACAAAAAAACTGTACTTGGGTTATTCAGCAAATTAGGCATATCTCAAACCACTGGTTATAGAGACTTGGAATTTTGCATAAAGGTTCCTTACGACTTAAATAACGTAGAAGAGCACCAAAAAAAAAGTTTTCCAAAATTCAACCACTAAAAGGCGAAAAAGAGATTTAACGTTTCATATATCGATCAAAGCACGGTCCAAAAGGATCTAGATTCTAGAGACTTGAAATTTTGCACAGAGGTTTCCGATACAATGTATAGACGAGCACCAAGAAAGGGTTTTAAAAATTCAACACCTAAAGCGTGCAATATGTTCCTAATAACTCATATAGCTATATAATATATTATATTATATTAAATAAACTTGAAATAAGTTAAATAAATAAATTATAAACCTTTTTAAAGTAATTATTTTGACCAGTCGTTTTATTCAACTTTTTTAACCAATGTTACTATACGCAATCGCTAAGAAAATCTTGTTTATAATATGGTAATTACATTATTTTATTATGAAATGTATATTCTATTGTGATGTTTCCCTCTCCTAACGGTTTTCTTAATACTACTCTTATGTAATGTATAATAAATATATAATATTACCTGTATGTGGTCAGGAACATTGAAATTAATACCTCGGGTGTGAGATTTAAAACACTGAATATATAAGTTACTCAAATACTGAATATTTGTAGTATGTGTGTATCATAATTTGTTTTATTTGTAATTACTTAATTTATTTCCTCGTTACAAACAGATCACCTTGACTCAGGTTGGTGCGAATTAACTAATTTATGAATATCCATAAATTAACAGTCTCCATTAAATAAAAATACTTATTTCATTAAGTTAGGTCTGTTTCATAGAAATGGTTTTTGTCCAGTGCAAAGTGAAATTAATGTTTTTAGTAAGGAGTTGACCAAGCAATGAGTTCAACGAGATCTCAACCTTTTTAGAAACCAGTCAGTTTATCCACTCGAACATAAAGTTCTAATGAATAAGTTGACCGAGGCAATGCAGATGTATGTATTTCCTTTCAAGTTAGGTCTGTATTATAGAAATGGTTTTTGTCCCGTGCAAGATCAAAATATATACAAAATGCAATGTCCTAATATGATTTTGAATTAATCACCAGTTATACAAGCAATACAATGGTTACTATACTCGGACTGATGTCAAACATTAAATTCGACACCTACCACCACAAGGTACATTAACAATTTATGTTGCTGAGATAACTGAATTAAAAAGACCTGATTCAGTCCAACCTACGGAGAAACTGACACTACAGTTAAAATAATTCTAACTGTGGGATATTAAAAAAATTCGAAAAAATACAACTGTTTTACTTGTTAGACAAAAGCACGACACACGCAAAACGAGACTCTGAAAATTGTGAAAAAAAGTTAAAGTCGAAAAAAATGCTGTAGACGGGTCGTGACTTGCTCGCTACAGCTCAACTGTCGAAAAAAATAGGGACGGGGGATCTTAAATATGAGTAGGGTACATAGGCGTAACTAGGTGGGGGATTAGGGGGGCTAAGCCCCCTCAAAACCACTCATTGCTCCCTAGAATTTTTGAATATTGTCAAAGGTTAATGTATTTTGCGGGGGCTAAATCAATAAATAATCATTTTAGCCCCCCCAAATATTTTGTCCTAGTTGCGCTTATGGTAGGGTATATGTGTGTTGGTGTGTTGGTATGTAAATTTGTTTATGTGTATAAAAATGCTTGTGTAACTTAACCGTGTATCTAAGAAGTGTCTTAACACCTTCAAGTGTGTTACTCGCCGTTACTTGGCGTGCGTAGCTAATGCATTTTGGACAAGTAAACTGCCGTGATTGTCAACGGTCTATTACAGTCGTGTGGTTATTATTTTCAGATGCTAATTAACACATTTTTAAGGATCAGTGTCCGATGTCCGTGTAGCAAATGCAGGTACTTTTATCCGCGTGACCTACGCTCGGTGTGTGTCTTGGATGTACCGAGGTGTAACATGACGGTAAGGCCGTAGACTGCGTTATGTTTGTTGACACGCTACACTTCTGCAGATTAAGATATTTTTTGGGGGGAATGAGTCATTATTGAGCTACGGTGGTGTATTTGAAATTATTGATTTTTTAGTGTATTTGTCTCAGCGTGCTATGTATTCGTAGTGTCGTACTGATTTTATTAGAAAATTAGATATTACAATGTATTTTTTAGAAAAGTTTAAAGAAACAATAAATTACTTCTTCAATAAAACGATTTTGAACGGAACTTCAAAATTTTTTTTTCATATTTTTAAAATTTTCTTTTGCCAAAATATTTCTCATATTTATTGTCTATTTATGTTGAGAATTTCATAAAGTTTGAATCAAAATATTATGATAGTTTCCGAGTCCTTTTTGTCAAATAGTGGATAATTTTTCACAAAAAAAAAAAAAAAAATGAGGAATTGAGAAATTCGAAAAATAATATCGTTAAAATACAATCTAGAGGAAAATTCGGTTTCAAAAAGTTACTTTTTACTCATTGTAAAAAGTATGTAAAATTCATTTTCAAAACGTTACTCATTGTAAATACACTAGTTTTTTCACTTCATTCTCAATCTAAAAATTCTTAAAACATTCATTATTAAAAAAATATTTGGGGATTTATCGATTCTGTCGATTTTATACTAATTCCACTGAATATGTATTCTTCTGGAGGTCATTTTTGTTAATGACCTATTGACTTCCATCGAATTTTAGTTATAACATTTTAAAAATTTTAACTCTTTATGATTTTTTTTTAATCATACCAATTGTTATTTTTGATGGTCTGTCTAATCGTCTTGAGTGAGCGTAAACTAAAAATATACCATAATATTTATCTGTATTTTCTTTGATTTTTTGCCAAACAAATCCATATAAAGTGTTTACTCGCGCGTAAAAAAATGTATTGCACCAAAATAATCGCAATGAAAATCTTCACTTAGGCAAAAAGTTTAATATAGATTGGTTAAACCAATTTTCTTTTATGTATGTTTAAGTGTGTAATTTTAGGTAAGACTAACGAATTCCGTTAAAATGTTAACATGGTTATAGAAAAATAAAAAATGACTTACGCTTTTCGATATTTCTTTTGGTCAACTAGACACATATTTGAGTGAGGTCATAATAAATTTTCAAGTCTTAATATCAAGAATTGAAAATTATTTGAAATTAAAACTTACAAAAAACCAGACATTTCCAATATTTCAAAATGGTATACTTAACTCAAAATTAGTCATATATTTTGAAATTTTATGAAGTGTTCTCGTAACCATATTTAGTGGTTGATGGAAGTTTCAAGTTTCTAGCAACATTATTTTTTAAGTTATGTTAAACAATACATTTAAATTTTATGAACATTTTTTTGTCAACTTTTCGACAAATTTTCCTCGTTTTTGGAAAAAAGTATTAAGAAATTAAAAAATTACTTCTCTAAAGTATCATTTGAGTATGATTTCGGATCTATAGAGATACTAATCGAAACTTTTGGACAAATATTTCAATACGAAAAAGCGTTCACGTAAAAAAAAGAAAAATGAAAAAATGACAATTATTATCATTGTAAAATCATAAGCTTTTTCGCTCTACTCAAAATCTAAAAATTGGTCGTAGTAATTATCACAATAACGAAAATAAATTACGAGGGCTCCAAATTTCTTTGCCCTCCCCCAGTTGTGCAGACCTTCCAGCGTAACCCAACGGATACTCCCGGAGTTAACGCAGTACAGGTTTGTCGCGGCGCACGACGACAAAAACGATGACGTCGTATAAATTCTGAAGTGTCGGAGAGGAATGGTGGTGGTGGTGGTGGTGGTGGTGGTGGTGGTGCAGGTGACGACGGTGTACGCAGGTAATTTGTTCCGGATAAGCGAGTGTGGGGAGGTGGAGGGTGCGGCGCGCATTGTTCCAAACAAAAATAATATATAGGTAGCTATAGTCGACTTATAATAACTTTTACCGAAAAAACGAAAAGTCCTGTCACGAAACATCAATTAAACTCTATATATGCAGAGTACGGGTAGGTAAATCTATATGTTTGTATAGAAATATGGAAAGACAGAGAGAGAGAGAGAGAGAGAGAGAGAGAGAATAAGAAAGAGAGAGAAAGAGCTGTGACATCGAGCCCAATCGTGTGCCGAGGCGTGTGCGTGGGGTGTGCGGAAGATTCGGAAACGTTCCGAGAACTGCACGATTATGATAGGTACCTCTGCCCGCCGCGTTTACAGTCACTCGTGTGTCCTACGGGACTTGTAGCACTCGCGTAGCATAAATAATAATATTATTATTATAGTAAAATTTTAAAAAATCGCATCAACGGCTGTATATATCAAAAGCAGTATTGTAGTCATGTCGCGCGCTCCCAACGATTCCATTTCGCCCGTATTTAAAAAATACATTTATTTATTATTATTTTTTTTTATTTAACTCGTTTTAGACTCGTCAAAACGTGTGACGACATCACGTGTCCGGTATAATGATTAATAATTGTCTATTAAAATATCACGAAATATAATTTGCAGTTAAACGCGACGCGACGTGCGAGTGTGCACGTGGCCAGGCGCGTATCGTGTCCTGCGACGTTCGCCAACGCACCTTGGCTCGGCAGGTCGCGTAGACGCGAGTGCTTGCGAACGACAACGATTTAGCCGGTGGTTAGCGAAACCCAGTAGCGAAGCTCCAGTTTTGAATTGAGGTAAACAAATATATAATATAACGAATATATTACAGACCAGTGGTGTGCTTAGGATTTACCTTAGGAGGGGGGTTGACTTAATATTTTTTAATAGGTCCACTTAATCGTTTATAGACACTAAAGTGCCTTGTCTAGAAGGGGAGGGGCAAAGGGGAAAGTTGAGAGGCAAATTTTTAGCAGTCACATATTTTTGAAGTGTAATCGAAAGAAAAGTCTTGTCATGGTCTACTTTAGAAGAACTTTAAGTCGGGTAATGAAAAAAAGATAAAAAAAAACGAAAAAGACTCTTGGCGTGGAAAATGCAGCGGTGGTTGGCAATTATATCCCTAAAAACTACGTCCGTGGGTGAGTAACGACCTTATTCTTGGACAGGCCATGTTTTTACAGTGATGTTTATTTTTAATTTATTTTTTTTATTCTTTTTTTTTTAATTCTTTTTTATATGGAAATACTTGTTCTATCAGCAACTTTTTGAAAAAGTTGGTACTTTAGAGAGGTCATTTTTTGAATTTCTCAATTCTTCAATTTTTCTATTTTTTTTTTTTTTTGGGGGGGGGGAGAAACTACCTAAAATTTGACAAAAAAGACTCGAAAACCATAATTTTTGATCCAGATTTTATGAAAATTTAAACATAAATAGACAATAATATGAGAAATATTTTGGCAAAAGAAAATTTTGAAAATGTAAAAAAAAAAATTTTGGACATTTTTCTAACACTTTTTTTCTTTTTTTTTTATTAGATAAAAAAAAATAAAGCAAAGACAAGAAAGCTGGACACACTTTTCACCACGGGTATTCTTCGCTCATCGGATTAGATACTCTTACTGGGTGTGTTATTACGACTTTTATTATTTTTTGTATTATTTATTTCCTTCGTTCAAAATCGTCTAATTGAAGAATGGGTTTATCGTTTTTTCTTAAATTCTACTCACCCACCAAGATTATCTGACCGAAGGAGCGAAGAATACCCGTGATGCAAAGTGTGTCCGGTTTTCTTGTCTATAATTTATTTGTCTTTGCTATAATTTACTTTATTTATCTTTGCTTTACTTTATTTAACTTTACTTTTTAATTAAGTTCTTATTAGTTTCGTGTATACTTCTTGATAACCTATGTAAAATAATTATTACATCTTGTACTGAAATCTCTATCAGAGTCGATATGATTTCAAATAGT
>JAIPRM010006275.1:0-18986 GCA_025469315.1 Stegophylla sp. TES_Ste_2020 | reverse complement strand
CTGTGTACAACTTTTCGTATAGAAATACTTGTCCAAAAGTTTCGATCAATAACTTTTTGAAACCGGATTTGCCTCTAGATTGTACTTTAGAGAGGTCATTTTTTGAATTTCTCAATTCTTCAATTTTCTGAGAGTCCCAACCCCAACGGGGTTGAGAAATGCTGCACTATACGGCCATCATAGCCGATACAGCTGATATCCTCGTGGGAGTAGAGGTGCCGGCGGACGGTGTTTTATGCCAAATATTATTTTTACGTCACGTCAATAGATGATATTATTATTACTATTACTATGGAACAACGGCGGAGAAAACAAAAAAAAAAAATGAAAATAAACAACTCTTCCTCGCCGTCGTTTTTTTTTTTTTTTTAACGGCGGTGGGGCGGTAAACGGTCGTGGTGTGTATGACAATGGGAAAAATGGTGTGGCCGGACGGGGGGGGGAGGGGAGGGGGTCGTGTACGTCCACGTATATATTATATATATATATATATTATTGTCGAGTCCGCCGGTCATGTACGATTTCGTTGCCGCGGCGCGGACAATGCGCCCGCAGTGATATCCGATAAATTAGACGTCAAGTCGAGGACAATTCTCCCCCATCCGCCCGACCCGCACGCCAATCCTCCGCCATCGGCCGAAGCGAAAACTCGATTTTTCTCATATCGTCGTGTCCGGTACGTCACATATATATATATATATAATAACACGTATACACACGTAGTTCCGAAATAAACGACTCGTCGAAAATTTAATGTAATAATAACCGACTTTTGCGTGGAAATAATATATACGTATATATATTTATAGAAAACTTTTTTCCGGTCTGAAATCGAATTCGTTGTGACGAAATCATAGATCAGTCTACGACGTAATATATATATATATAATACGTACACCGTCGTGCAAGACTCGTTTTCTCAATGACATCTCAAAATGACGAGCCGCGGATCACTGTTTGAGAGTTCCATAATATATTTACATTTGCGCGTTGCGAGACCTTCTCATATCGTGATAACTCGTCACGAGAGGATTTGGAATTATTATTTATCATTAGTTTTTTATTCATTTCGTAAACGACTTTTTTTTTTTTTTTTTTACTTTAGAATTTGACAATCTTTTAGGTATTTTTTTTTTTTGGGGGGGGGGGGACTAGAGGTTCCCAAAACGGTCTACGTCAACCCCCGGAGGTGTACTCTACCCCGCAAGGGGTCTAGCTTAGCGAAAAATAAAATTGTGGGTGCACGAGGTGTAAATAAGGGTCCGCGAGTTTTATGTTAACAACATTTCAAAAAAGGCGCAACATTTCAAAATACAGGTACATTATTCGATACCAACTAATGGGTATTTTTCACTATAGCCAGTAGTTCCTTGTGTTGTGTAAAAACGAATCAAATAATATGTAATATGTATATTTTACGTTTGCATTTCGTTTCAAATTGGTGTACGCGAATAATTAATTTACGAAAGAAATATTCACAATCATTAAAATAGAACAATGTAAATTAACGTTAAAGATATTTTATTTTTTATTTTTTGAATAAGTTTTAAATTAGTTTTTCTTTTTTAACGAGTGAATATTTCTTTCTTAAATTAATTATTAATCGTACACGAATTTGAAATGGAACGAAAAGGCAAAATATAGAGACGTATATTTAATGCCTTTTTGATTATTGTCTTTTAACACAACACGCAAGAAACTACTTGCCATAAGAGTCATAAGGCGTATAGTGACGGTCTACGAAAACATAATATTCGTTCTTCTAGAATTTCGGAGTGCCTCTGAGAACCCCTGACCTCCTCACTCGCTTTCGCTCCTAATTGACTGTTTCTCGACCACTTAGAGCTTTACTACGTACACGTATATTAAAAATGCCGGACATACTTCGCACGATGGGTGGGATTCTCTCGACGAGTGTATTGAATTTTAAAGTAACGATAAATCATTTCTTCGATAAAACGATTCTGAACGAGGAAAGTTAATAATACAAAAAATTTTTTAGAAAAATGTATGTATGAAAAACGCGCGTTATCGAACGCGTTCGTACGGTTTTTAGCGCGTGAAATTCGATTCGGGCACAACCTAGAGAGAAACACGAGGTTCGCCATTGGTCACGGTTAATTTTAACGCGATAAATCATGCACAGGAAATTACGATTCCGCGTAATCACACAGTGCGCACTTCCCTTAGGCACCACTCGTTTTATATAATATTATTATAATGTAAATTTATTATGCACACAAAACATGACCCGGATTCGTCCCGCATAAGAACACTTTAATTTCTTGTATACATATATATATATATATATATATGCATAAGAGAAATGAGTACGAGGTGATTTATTAAGCATTGTGCTCACCACCCCCCCCTTTTTTTCTGGCCGTAAAAACGGGAAAATTTTGATTTTTGTTTTTTTGAACGTTCGAGTTCACCGCATACTGTTTTTCTTCCAAGTCATCCTAAAAATATGTCCTGTAGTAATAGAAACTTTTTTTTTTCAAATGAAAACCCTCTCCTCTACCCCATCATTTCAAATATGACATTTCATTCGGGTTATTTATCTGTGAATTTCCAAGTATTAAAATCAAAATTCGAACCAGTAGTTTTTGAATTATTCAGATTTAAATATTTAAGATAATATTTTCATGGAAACTATTATTTTATGTTCCAATATATATTTCGTAATTATTATGAATCCATGATTTTTCACCAGCTAACGCCTCACTTATGGTAATTTTGTAAGAAATTTTCATTTCAACACATCAGTATTCGCAGAAAAATTACCTGAATGAAATTCTGCAGTCGAAATAGCGGAGCAGGGGTGAAATTTGAAAAAAGACATCTAGACACGTGAATGAAAAAGTTTTGGAAAACAAAATTTTTAAAGTAAGTGACACTCCTAAAAATCCAAATTCTTCCTTTTTTACTGCCAAAAAGGAGACGAAAGCACGCTTGACGAATCACCCTGTATACAATTACGGATTTTTTTACCCCATGAAAAATCGTATTAAAACACCAGCGTGTTGCTGACGTTTTACACAGTTGAAAAACTCAGGTCTTTGACCTGATATAGGTCAAGCAAGCTCTATTCTAATTAGCTTACACTTAGAAACGCGTAATTGCATTGTAATTTACATGTATATTTTTTTTCGCATTTTTTTTTTTTTTTTTTTTTGAACTAGTATTCTCTCGTGTACGTGACGTTATTAAATTCCACATGCAGATATTATTTTGATAATTTACGAGTTCAGAGATAACGAGCGCGGTGTGATAAAACAATAACAATAACAATATTATGATGACCGCGGCAATTAGGGTGAATTTTCGGACACAAAACAATAATAATTACTACTGCGGAGACATAATTATATCACAGCTGATGTGACTATTTCGCAAACTGCGAGCGATGTAATTACACCACCTCTCCCCCGTGGGCTAGTTTTTTTTATTTTTCTCAATGTGTAGTTTTAATGAATTACGTTATGGTTATGCTGGTAAAAATTAGATAAAATTAGTCTTAGTGATCGCGACTAAAGTGATAACGCGATATTGATCAGGATTTGTGACGTCACTAACAAGAATATCCAGTTTGTTGTTGTACATTTTCGTCAAAGGAAAGCGATCAGTTGTTTTGTTACTAAAAACTTTAATTCTAAACGCCTTAGTCGAATAAGAACGTGCGATTATGAAAATACATTGATACTAGAGATAAAATAATCACAAATAATAGCACCGACGTGCAGCTATTCGGTATCATTTAAAATTTAAATTTTTTTTTGATAAGTATTTCAATCTATATTCTCGAGAATTATCATATCAAATGCTATCCTGGTTTGTCAGAAAAACGGAGCGCTTCGCAACGACTCCCCCAAACTCTTAGTACCAAAAAGTTGAAAGATTTGTTATTATTAGTAATCAAATCGAAAGAATCACAGAACAATATCGTCTATAGAAATCTCTTCAAAATTGTCGACTTAAACGAAGACTCTCACTAAACAACAATTAGAATTAATTATCTGTCACTGGTACTATCTATTAGTTATTATTCTCTCTTCCTACTTATGTAATTATTATTATTATTAATATTTAATATTATTTTATAAAATATGTAACTGTTTTTGAAAATATCATTTAGACAACATGACAACGTACATTAGAAAACTATTAAATAATAATACAAAAACATTTGATTGTTTTATATTTTAATATTAGCTATTACATGACTAAGTACTAATTTGTGAACGGTTTAAAATTAATAGCACTCGTTTCTACCTTTTTTTTCAAATCGAAACCAAAGAAAATGGGAAATTTAGAATAATAAATAATCTTAATTATTACAAATATTATTATGCAAAATAGAAGCTGTTGTTTTATAAAATATTCAAACGAAGTATAAAACAACTGCGATTTAATAAATAAAAGCTACTACGAGCCACGTTTTAATGTAGAATTGAGATTTGGGGTAAATAACGATGGGGTAAATTTTGACGCAGACTCGTCACAAATTTTTAGGGTAAACGAGTTGCGGCAAGGTGTTGTATCATTAAGAATATGTGAATATGTCATAGTATTTGTGTATATAATAACTGTAGTGTAAGTTTTAGCCAAATAAGTAGTTTTAAACTGTGGGAATTAAAATTATTATTCACATTTTACAGAAGATATTTTAAAACAGAACAACTCGAAACGTTGTCACTTCTATGTCGGGCAATAGTTAAAGCCACCAATTCACCACCCTTCTGAAGAAAAAATTTTTTGCAAGCATTGGCGTTAGTAAGCGATAAACAACCGTCCCTTCTATCATCACACATCTACAAACTCCCATGTCGTTAAGTAAACTAACTATGACGTGTGTTTCAAAATATTGGTTTGTTCGATAAAGCCTCTCGTTGACGGGGGGTCGGTAATAATTATTATACTTAACTAATTTTTTTGAAATATGAAACCATATGCCCGTTGTAGCGGTAAACAACACGTGTACTGGAGCAATAACGCGTTCTAAAAATAAATTAATTAAAATTCAACGTCGAATCAATTTTTTTTTATTTTATTTATTTATTAATTTATTATTATTATTATTATCATTTTTTTTTTTTTTTTTTTTTTACTATTTCGTTCATTAATATTAATATCGTCAATATTCTGCTTGTTACGGGAAGGAAAAAAAGTTCGAAATTAAAATAATAAAGCCAAGTATTGGAACCGATTGTCCACTGATTGCATAAATAATTGATTATTACTTTACAATATTATTATTGCGCGTTCGGAAAAATTAAAATACATTTTTTTTTTTTTTCTTTTGCGTTTTTCGGCTGTTGTTACGCGCCTGGCGCACCTATACACTCGAACATTTAAATATTTTAATTAAAATATTCAAATTTCGTTATACGCGATTTGCATAAAATATACACTTGTATGGTAAAAACGGCCCTAATACGCACACTTATGGCTTGCGTAGTGGTCGAAAATCTAAAACACGCAATGCACTTGGTTCTGTTTTTTTATTTTTTATGATCGAGAAAAACATAAAAAGAAAAAAATGTGTACTTAAATCGAGAAAATATAATAACGCGTCGACGATCTGTGAGTATCACCGTAATAATATCGCCGTAGTATGATATAATAATTTTGGAATTCGTAAATAATTCGTTGTGCACTAAGGGCTGCGATAAGAGTCAACGTTTTATCCGCCTTCGCGACGAGTTACGACTTCACAATATTTCTAATAATCCGTGTGCCGTCTCGCCCGTGCGCGTACGAGTCTGTGTTTAATTTGTACAACGAAATCGAGTTACGGAAATAAAATTTATCCGTCCGACGAGAAAGTAATTTATACCATATATATATATATATATATATATATATATACAACTACTAGATAACAGTCTTTATTATAATATACATTTGTACCAACTACCGAGGTCGAAGTCAACCGCCATTTACCGAGCAGGCAATGTGTTTACACTTTTTCTTATCATTAGGACGCTGATAAGGTTTTTCTATTTATAACTACCACCTCGGACTTAGATAATATTTCTTTAGGGTTTTGTCACATTATGCGTATTAATCATCAAATGGTTTTAATATGAATGATTTTAAAAAGCATTTGAGTGTACGTTTACATACATCTGGAAAAATGTTTTCAGCTGATGTCTTAACCCTGTATAATATTATAAATGCCAGAAGTTCACTGATACTATTTTATTTTATCATCTCTGTATATAATATTTAGTTTGTTATGCTCCTATTTAGTTTTATTACGTCTTAAAATTGATATATTTTTAAAAAAATAATTGAAATTTTTTTTTGTGTTTTTAATTTTGACACTTTGACACACGTATGTTTAATATTCTTTCTCTTAACGTCTTGTCCACAAGGATAAGAAAAAACGAGAACAACTTACATCGCTTGCAAAACAAACGGTTGACAAGAGTGGAGACTGTATAAAAATTTATTTCGGATAAACTTTGTGCATGAGAAAGTTTATAACGAATCAAAGTAAAATATTGTGAAATAACGAATAAATATTAATGTGATCAAATTAAATCCATTTAGACGACGGTTTAAGATTAATAGATTTCTTACGTTTTAATGTCATATCTCTAGTTTAATGAGGAACAAAGGTGAAACGAACGAATGACACTAATGGACTTTTTACTGTACACCTAATTTGAAAAAATATTTTTTCGTCGCCCAGTGGAAATTCTTTGGAACATGATCTAGTGCCGTAACACGCAGATTGGGATGCACGGACGAGCAGGTGAGGCTTTATGAGGGGTGGTTAGGGGTAAATAGGTCCGGGGAGGGGTGGAAGGCGCGTCCCTTGGATTAATTAGGAAATATTCGTCGATCGAACAAATTTCGAACGGCAGCACCACGGTCGAAGGGTTGACGACTAGAGGAAGGAAAGAAAGGGTGCGGACAGAAACACCCGGTTAAGACGAGGGAGTGCGGGGTGGACATAAATATCGGCGCGGCCGTCGACCGGGGTGGTTGGGTATAGGTGACGGACAAGGGTAGTCGGCAGGACGATTGGGGGAGGCGTGAAAGAAAAAAAATTTAATTTTGATGATGTCAGGGCCTCTGTTTTGAGCATAGTTTTGTTTAATTAATCCCTCGTCGGACCACCCGTTTGCAACATCGGAATTTCCGGGGCGCGGTAATCCAGTCATCCTTCTCCCCTTTACCCCCCTCTCTCCTCATCCTACTACTCTTCATCATCTCGAACGTGGTCCGCTATCAACACATCCTTTTTCTTCTTCTCCGACCCTCACCCCCCTCTTCTCGCCACCGTCCCTTTCGCCGTCATTCGAAATCTCACCCCCTCCCAAATTCGGACTCTACCTCTAGCCGAGTGTGATTTATCAGAAACCGTCTTCTCGAGATGAGATGATGATAACGATGACGACGCCGCGCGCAAACCAAAGAGGCTGCGGAGTATTTTCTAATTGTCAGTTATTTACAGCCCACTCGAGATCACATACAGCTTCCAAGGCGGCGGCGACGGAGCACGAGAGACACACACACACACACACACACACAATAGACGTCACGTGTACATTATTATATACGTACACCCGTCGGTATATATTATATTATAATATAAAGCACACTTCGGGCGCGCGTTGTGTTGTTATTATCATTACGATAATATATCGTGCGAGGCCGTTTTAGACGGACCCGCGTTCGCGAAAAGGTTACGTTCGTCCGTATAATATACATACATATTATAATAATATACACACACTTACAACGTACCAGAATGATTTGTATGCGCACTATTACCGGCACAACATCAATAATAACAATGAGGTTTCACGAGAGCACTCGTTTTCTTTCGTTTGCCACATTCGAGGCGAATCATCATAATGTATATTATTATATTGTAATAATATACGAAGAGTTTAAGTGATATACGGGGGCGGCAGCGCTACACTGTGGCCAGGACGGGCAAGTGCCCGCCCCACGTTTGATTTTGCCCTTACATTGCCTCCTCTCTCCGCCCCTCCCCTCGTAATTTAATGTTGAAAATTGTAATTTAGCCTTGAAAATTCTACATAGATTATAATATTATTCAATTATGACATCATCGGTGATTGGATTATTTTAATATTACTTTAATTTTAATGTTACTTTAATATTTACTATTTATAAACTTATATAGCGTTTTTCCTTTTTTTTTTTTTTTATTATTTTGTCGAATTTTGAGTCATTTTTCCAAAATTTAGGAAAAACTATAGAGATTTTCGAAAAATTACATCGTCGATAGAAACTTTTGGAAAGATATTTCCATAGGAAAAAGTGATGATAGAAAAAAAAAAAAGTTATAGTAAAAACATAGTTTCTTCGTTCCACTAAAAATCTAAAATGCATTCATAGAATGTTTATAGTAATAACAAGCAATAGCCTTCCTTGTGAGTGACTCCTATACTACAGATACCCAAGTAAAGATTATTTAAAACGGTAATAATCACTCCAAAGTCTTTCAGCCCGAGATGGACTTTTCCATGGCCGACCCCGTTTTGTAGCCAAGAACATTCCCGTGGTAAAAGTCTGAATCTACGATACAAAGATTTATCCAAGATCCTATATTTTCAACGTCCAATTAAAAACGGTGTGGAAACAATACGGCATGATGAAAAAACAAAAAAAAAACACGGTGAAAGTTGGATCTATCAGCATTATCGACTCCCGTTAATACCACCCACGGTTGTGAAGCTCTCGTGAGTCTCTCCTTGCAACGGTTCTTCCCTGCGGGTATAATGACGTATATACACTACAATATAAATACAGTACATATTATTATACCCAGTGTACATGTAAAATTATAATATCTTCTAACGAAATTCGACTATGGAACACACACACACACACACACACACACACATACATTCGTTTTTCGTGGACAATTTTTTTCATTATTATTATTATTATTTCTTTTTTGCGTTACCTATTCCGTACGCTTTATCGCCGTTTTGCTCACAAATAAGAATAATATTATTATAGAACGCTTCGAGCGTTACTGTCGTCGTCGTCGTTATCTCGACGGATTATTGTCTGAAAATAATCCGATACGAAAATAAAATACCTAAGACGACGACAGTACGCGTACGCGTAATTTGCTCGTTCATATATCACCCTCACCCCACTCCGTCCTCGTCACAAAATACTTCAAAAAATAAATAAATAAAAAGTCGGACATACTTATCACGATGGGTGGGATTCTCTTGACGGGTGTATTGGATTTTAGAAGAAACAATAAATCATTTCTTCGATAAAACGATTCTGAACGAGGAAAGTTAATAATCCAAAAAATAAATTAGAAAAAAAAAATGTTAGAAAAATGTTCAAAATTTTTTTTTCACATTTTCAAAATTTTCTTATGCCAAAATCTTTCTTATATGATTTTCTACTTATGTTTAAATTTTCATAAAATTCGGATCAAAAAATGATAGTTTCCGAGTCGTTTTTATCAAATTTTGGGTAGTTTTTTCCAAAAAAAAAAAAATTGAAGAATTGAGAAATTCCAAAAATGACCTCTTTAAAGTACAATCTAAAGGCAAATCCGGTTTCAAAAAGTTATTGATCGAAACTATTGGACAAGTATTTCTATACGAAAAGTCGTACACAGAAAAAAAAAAATAAACATCATTGTAAAAACACTAGCTTCTTCACTTCGTTCAGAATCTAAAATATATTACTTGTGAGAATTCGCATAAAGAACAAGAATTTCGAATAGAGCACAAATGTACTATTCCATTAAAGTAGGGTGACCATATTTAACAAAATAAAATACGGGACAATATTTTTCATAACATTTTTAAATAAATAAGTCTTTATTACATATATATATATATATATATATATATATATATATGTTTCTGAATCATGACAAAAATACAATTTTTAAACTACTTGTTATAGATTAAATTTAAACAAATAAAAACATTATTTTGAAAAACATAAAATAACATAATGAAACTGAATTGATACTTTTTAAAATTTCTTCAAATCCTTTATTCATGCATACTTTACTTTCTAAAAAAAACTTGTTAATTCATTTTACGATTATAATTGATCTAATGGTATCCAAAAGATTTCTAGATTCTTACATTGTTTTATTCAATAATTTCATTTCAAAAATTTCAAAAGTTTTAAATCAACAGTAAGTCAAAAAACGGGATTAATATGGGACAGACTTGACATTACGGGACAAAAAGCGTCCCGAGAGAAGTTTTTCAGGACAACAGGACACAGAGCCGAAATAAAGGACAGTCCTGTATAAAACAGGACGTATGGTCACTCTGCATTAAAGGTACGTCGTACACCGAATCACGGCTCTATGTTTAGAAAAAAAAAAATACTTTTTCGTATTGAATGGTCACGAGATTAAACGGAAACAAATCCAAGACCCTTTGAGAATATTTTTGCACGATATTATATAATTATAACGAATTTCATTAGATTACGTTCGCGCGCGATTGTTCGTCGTGTTGCATCCCTTCCCTTCCCCCGACGTTTTTTTTTTTTTTTTTTTTTAATAACGAGTCTATTTGATTGAGAAATTATTATCACGGGGATTCGAACGAGTGTATATTATTATTATAGCCGTAGTGACTGGTACACAAAAGAACGGCTATGGAACGCACAAAATATAACGAGGTATAAATATATATATATATATTATATGCTTTTGGAATACTGAATGTGGATAACGGTCATTTTATATTATTATGTAATTAAGGTGCTCAAAGAAAACCCAATTACGGTTCAAAGCAACAAAACACTGGGGGGGGGGGATTTGCGGGAAATCGTCAAAAGTAATTTGCATAATTAGCAATGGAAATTATGCGTTTTATAAAATATATTATGCACTAGACGTTGTGTAAAACACAACAATTGTCGATATATTATTATTAGATAATACTTTTCGTGAAAATCCGAAAAATTCGTATTGTTCTAGCTGCAATGAGCTGCGCGTGTGGTGATCCATGAAAATATTCACTTTCGGCGAACGCAGATGGGTGGGGAAGGGGAGGGGTGAGAAGGCTAAACTTAATGTTTTAACTATTCACCACGTTGTAGTAATAACAATAACAACCATTCGATAAAATTATTCTGATAAGATTTTAACTCCGGTCGATGAGGAAAATGTTAAATTTTGGAAATTTGTCGTTTTTATAGCGAGAAATCGATGATATTTAATTCTGCTACGAAAATGCATCAGAAGCTTTCTTTAATTTTTAAAATTTTAAATATGTAGATATATGCAATGAAAACGTATTAGCCACCCAGTAGAAAATTATCCATTGCTTTCAGATTTTGAATATTTTTTGCTTAGCACACTAATCAACCATGACGTACTTATTTATTCAATTAAAACTATCCTCTTGTTAAATTAATAGCAGCTTCTGTTTTTCTGAATATTGACCGGTGAACAATTCTAATTGGTCATTATAAAATAATAATTGTTTATGCATTTTGATGAAAGGGTACGCTTTGAGTTACACTATACTATATTACTATACCGAAACAAATACTGAGCACGATTGGAACTTTTCGATGACGTGTAATTGGTTTTGGAAAAATGTTCGGTTTTTAGCGTTTTTACTGCATCTTTTAATTATGGTTTTATCACAATCGTTGGATGGGCAAAACCTTTACAAAATTATACATTATATAAAAGTTATAACACTCTCTCTAAAATAAATCGATTTATTTTAGAGAGATTTATAAATCAATTTTTCAATGAGGATTTAAGAACGGTGAAGTACAGTAAATATATAAGTAAGTATGCCATAAAAACATGTAGAAATTCAGTTATTAATATTTTTTAAGATCGTGTGACGAAGAAAATAACGTTAATCTCACTGCCCACTTGTTTGTGTCATTTCAATGTACAATATCATAACGTGTTATCAGAGGATCCGAGTTTTATTTTAACACGTTTACATTTTGCGAAATTCGGTTGGGTGCAATTTTTCCGACGTAATTTGTCACTAATTTATCACGTAATACGCCGTCGACATCGAAACAATATTACCAACACGAAAATCAATTTTATTCGACCAACGTAAAGCGTATTTTTCGTTATATTAATTTATTTGCTGCAACCTTATTTGGATTCGCGCACAAAACGGTGAATCACAGCAAACGTTTTATCGATCCGGCAACAGGTGTAACCGGGCGAACAATTGAAATTTTATAGAGAAAAACTAAACAAAAAAATATGGAATTAGAGGGGGAAAAAAGCGCTAACTGTTAAATCTGTATTAGAAAATATTTTAAAGAGTTCTAAATAGAAAAAAAATGTAATTTTAGTTTAATTAATATGGATTATAGCTTGGTAAAATGACCAAGTACTAATTATTATTAATTATTTAAAGTTATTCCACGCATTTCTGTAGTATTTTAAGTAAAATAAGTAAAATGTGTATTCTTTATATTACAGAAGGATATAATATTGTAATAATAATTTACAAAATAAAATAAAGTAAAGAATAGAAAAGAAAGCCGGACATACTTCGCACCACGGATATTCTTCACCGCTCGGATTGGATACTCTTTGTGGGTGTGTAGAATTTCTAGAATTTCAAAGAAACGATAAATCATTTTTTTCAATAAGACGATTTTAAACGAAGATTGAGAAGATTAATTCATTCTGAAGACCTCCGAAGAGGCCTTTTTGTTGAATTTTGAATAGATTTTTTTCAAAAATTAAGAAATTAAAAAAATAACCTTTTTAAAGTACCAACTACAGTCAAATTCGGTGTGCTGATAGAGACTTTTGGATGAGTATTACCATGCGAAAAAGTGTTTACAGGATAAAAAAAAAAAATATATCATTGTAAAAAAAGTTAAATATTATTTATAGAACAAGAGTTATATAGCATTTGTCAAACCGCACTGGGATGCCACGTATAGTATTATTATATTATAAGAATAATATATTACACGTTGGAACTGTGAAAAGGCGCTTTGCGACTTACGAATGTAAACGATAGCCGATGCGGTCTGCTGCTGGCAAAATCGCGAGGAAATCGAAAACTCAACGTGCATTAATAATGATGGCGACTCGCCTTCGACACCGTGCGTATGATAACATCTACGACGGAATCGAATGTCGCAGGTGGTTTTTCCGATGACCCACTCCCTGAGGCGTCCACGTGGAAAAAAAAAACCCCTTAAAACGATAACAATAATCGTTACGAATTAAAACATCGTTTTCTACGCCGTTTCGCGGCCCAGTGTTCCCCGAACTCCGTGTCTACCCGTCACTTTATTCCACTGACCGCAACCTGTTACGAAACGTATAAATAATAAATCGCGGCGTATTGCGACGACAGGAAAATGCGACGTCGAGTCTCGGGAAAATTTTTCCGAGTACTGATTGTGGTGTCCCGTAAACCCATATATAATAGGAGATTAGACGGCAGGGGAAAGGGGTACGACGAAAAACGTATTTCGTTTTCCTTTCCTTTTTTTTTTTTTTTTTTTTTCGATTTTGCTTTTTAACTGGGCCGAAATTGTTGTTGTTGTTGTACGAAAATATGATCGAATCGATTTTTTAGATTCTGCACGAACTGAAGAAGCTACTAGTGTTTTTACAATGATGTTTATTTATTTTTTATTTTTCTGTCAACAACTTTTCGTATAGAAATACTAATCCAAAAGTTTCGATCAATAACTTTTTGAAACCGGATTTGCCTCTAGATTGTACTTTAAGGAGGTCATTTTTTGAATTTCTCAGTTCTTCAATATTTTTTTTGGAAAAAACTACCCAAAATTTGACAAAAACTATTCGGAAACCATCAATTTTTGATCCGAACTATATGAAAATTTAAACATAGATAGACAATCATAGAAAAAAGATTTTGGCGCAAGAAAATTTTGAAAATGTGAAAAAAATATTTTGGACATTTTTCTAGCATTGTTTTTTCTCGTTTATTTTTTATATTATTAACTTTCCTCATTCAGAATCGTTTTATTGAAGAAATGATTTATCGTTTCTTTAAAATTAAATACACCCGTCAAGAGAATTAAGATTAATATCGATAACTTATTATTATTTTTTTTTTCAATATCATTAAATACAATACTCTGACTTCGTTCTTAGCCAAACAACGCACGCTTTGCACACTCGATTTTTACACGGCAACGGCCGTCGTCGATAAGAATTTTATTTCTACTATACTGTATAATATTGTCGTGTCGCGTCGTTATCGATTTTTCCGAAAGCGGATAAGAGTGCGCGTAAAATATTACTTTAGTCGTTGTGGCGCGTGCGGTCTCCAATAGAGGTACAACACGTATGTACAATAATAGTACGGTCACTATCATTTGTCAGAGCGCGTTGAAAAGTACAACATCAAACGAGAAGAAGAAATATACGCGTGTACATAACCACCAGCGCACCCGGAAAAGTGTAATATGTTTTAAACATGATGTTCACAACGTGGTTCACACTCACCCCCTTATTTGGCCCTTAAAAATGGATAAATTTGAATTTTTTTTTTTTAAATATTCAACTCGCTCTACGAAAGCTGTGTTTTCAATGACTTGTTTTTTTTTTTCACGTCACCTTAAGGTTGTCCTGTGCCGGCGATACAATCTATTCTAAGTAAAGTATAGACAAGAAAGCAGGATATACTTCACACCACGGATATTTTTCACTCTTCCGGTTAGATACTCTTGGTGAGTGTGTAGAATTTTAAAGAATTGATAAATTATTCCTTCACTAAGACGATTCTGTACGAAGGAAGTTAATAATTTATAAAGAATAATAATAGTTGTCATTTTCAACACACCCACCAAAGGTATCTGACCCGAAGAGCGAAGAATATCAGCTGCGGTGCGAAGTATGTCCGGCTTTCTTGTCTATACTTTACTTTTTTATCTAATAAATAAAGGGAAAAAAATTAAATGAGAAAAAAAGTGTTAGAAATCGTTGGATATTTTTTCCAATGGATATTTTTCCCGACTTTCATTTTATTTGAATACATCAAAATTCACAGAAAAATTAGCCGAATAAAATTTTGTTGTTGAAATGGAGGGGAGGGGGAGGTGACAGTTTTCACTACCACGGGACATCCTTAAGGTGACATGAAAAAAAAGTAACGGAGATCGTGGTTTTTATAGTAACTTTCGAACATTAAAAAAAAAATCCAAATTTTTCCAATTCTAAGGCCGAAAAAAGGTGGTTAGCAGTGGCGTATTTTGAGGCAAGCTAAGTAGGTCGGAGCCTAGGATGGCTTTTTTTTGTTAAGAAGAATTGAGAGTTTTTAGTTAAAATTATTTCAATAAATTTTTTGTGTATTTACATATTAAAATATGATAAAAATACAAAATAAGAATTATATTATAAAAGTTATAAGTAGCTATATAAGATTATTAAGATATACCTAAAAATGTTTTAATATTTATTACGATTTTTATTGAAATTCGAATCTACTTGAATATTTGTAATAATATAATCACTAGGGATAGGACGTTATGCAAGTCAAACAAAACAAATCGAAAGTATTCACCAAAAAAAAAAAAATATATATATATACATAAAAACACACTAAATTTGAATAAAAATATGGAATTTTATTTGTATGAATATTTTTAAATATTTTTTTAAATATTTTTAAATATATTTGCTTATAAATTTACATCATTCTGATAAATCATAATTATTAAATAAATAACTAAATGTATTGTACTTGTAAACAAGAGGGAATGGGGTAGCTACAGTTTATGAACATTGCTGAAAAATTCCAACGATTTATCTGCGAATATGTCGATTTTAAAGATTTCATATCAAATTTGAAAAATTTGTATACAAAAATTTTCAAAATAAAGGTTCAGAACAAATAATATTGATGGTCCCTTAGTCTTTGGAGGAAAGACAGTCGCTCCAGATTTAGCCTACGGGCGTCAAAAAAAAAAAAAACCAAATACGCCACTGGGGATGAGCGTGCTTAATTAATCACCCTGTATACGCGTTTCCTCGTCAACGACTTCGGGGGAACCATATTTTTTTGCAAACCCATAAACCAGTGGTATTTTTCAAACGTATATATTATTATTAGCAGAATTGACACGAGAACGACGACGATGACGACGACGAGACCTTCGTGTTATTGCCGCGAAGCAAACGACGCGGTATAATACGCAACAAACGTATATCCGGGCCCCCACCCCGCCCGCCCCTTTCTAAACGCACCGCTAACAAGGCGAATCGACAAGAAGAAATGGACTAGATTCGAGATGGGTATCGCGGGCGTAACGAATCTAAAGATATATACGCGACGTCACTTATTTCGCCAAGGCCGAGGGGTTTGATATATTATACCGTTTTCGTTTTCCACTCGTTCGCGGTGAAGACGAAAACGAACATTAGAGACGCGTACCTACGACGGAGGAACGGGGAAGAAAGTGTCTCTTTCGTTCTCTCGGAAGATACCACCGAGAATTTAAAGTTTTATTACCTAGCAAAAAAACAAAAAACAAAAAAACCAGAGCTATTTACGAAATTCTTTATTTTGTACGAAAATCAGTGAAATTTGTTTGAACACTTTTTTTTTTCGGTATTTGGCTATTATCAATAGTGGATGAAAATTTCACATTTAGATTATATGAAATTTCGAAGTAATAATTCGAGAAAACTTACTAGCAAACAGGAAAGAAATAACAAATACTTAGAAAATGCACGACTGAGTACATTAATACCCAGAAATAGTCCAAAACTTAAATTTTAAAATAAATTCAAAAAATAGTCGAAAAAAAAACTTATTTTATGTGTAAAAAATGTAACCACATCATACATGTCAAATTCACCATAAAATATTCTAATACTGGCTGGGAATTATGTTGAAAATAGTGATTTTTTTTAATACATCTTTGTCAAAATTTTCTGTTCAAATATTAAGATATATCAAATAAAATAAATTACGAAGCTTTTGTTTTTATTTTTTATTATTTATTTTATTTTTCCATGTGTTACTTTGTATTTTCTGTATACCTTTTGATTTATTTTTGAAATTTTTGTAAATTACTTTTATGAACTATAAAATAATTGGAATTATATATCCGTTAATAAAAGATTATTATTATTAATAAGAAGATAAGGAGAATTGAATATTTAAAGAAAGTTTTTTTCCAAATTTACAAATCAGCGGTTTTAAATTGTATTTATTAATTTTTTTTTTTTTATTTGTATTTTGTACAACTAAGTGAACGACTAGTTGACTTCCAAATCAACTATTTAAAATTGTATATATATTATTATATAATTTTTTTTTTTTTTTTTTTTTTTATTAACACGTATTAACGCACATTATTAGCCAAGTTTACTTTAAATTTGACAGTCCTAAGCCTGTAAAATTGAGAAGAAAAATAAAATCCTTTTTTTCAGACGGGAACCAATTCGGCACGTGGGATTGGAACTCGGGAACCGATTCGGTACCCAGCCAACGTAATACCTGTGTAAAAGGCGGCGCGAGATGACAATGGTACATTACATAACGCGAGGAAGAAAAACATATTATTATCGCGCGTACACTCCGTTAGTACAAAACAAACGTAAGGGGGGGGGAATTAATATATTTCGCAGCAGAGATCTAGTGATTAGGTTTTCGGAATAAATAATTTTTTGAAAGCTATAAAAAGTTTTTTTGTTACTTTGTTACTAAAAACAAAAAAAATCTTCAAATGGGTCTGCTTTAAACAAATTATGAGGAGCTTTAGGTGGTACGGAGTCTGAGTTTTTTTTTTTTTTTTTTTTATGCGAGCGGATTTGTGTCCATCTACACATAAATCCGTTTTTATGGACTTATTTCAAAAAATATAAAACCACCGCCGCCGACGACGCCTCCGCCTCCCGCCGCCGCCGGGAAATAATGTCAACAACAATATTTATAGCTACCGAAGAGAAGAACCGCCGCCGCCACCGCCACAGCCGTATCTTATTATATCATATTTTATTTTTATTTTTTTAAATATTCTGTTACGGCGGATATAATTCGAGAAATGTTTAACAACCAAAAATATGCAATAAATATTTATCACGTCCCGCTCGCACGCACGCACACGCGTCGGCCATACTGTATAATATATAATAATAATAATATCGCGTGTACATATACATATACACGTAATATATTTACTCGTAGTTTTATATCCTGTGGGACGAACTCGAAAATAATATAATACATATATATTTTAAATTACGCGCGGCGGAAAACCCGTAACAATAACGTCGTATACGAGCCTCCCCCACCCCCCCCCGCGTGTAAAACGTTTAAAATTATTATCATCGCCCGTAATAGAATATTTTATTTTCTGAACTCGAGCGCGTGCCAATCGTTTTTGTAGGTCACGGGGCAATAGTTTATTTTCATACCCACACAGTAGTCACACAGTGTACGCTACGATAGGGTGACCATACGTCCTGTTTTATACAGGATTGTCCTTTATTTTTGTCCTCTTTGTCCTGTTGTCCTGACAAACTTCTCTCAGGACGCTTTTTGCCCCGTAATTTCAAGTCTGTCCCATATTAATCCCGTTTTTTGACTTAAGTTGATTTAATAACTTTGAAATTTTTGAAACGAAATTATTGAATAAAATAATGTAAGAATCTAAAAATCATTTGGATACCATTAGATTAATTATAATCGTAAAATGAATTAACAAGTTTTTTTTAGAAAGTAAAATATACAATATGCATGAATAAAGGATTTGAAGAAATTTTAAAAAGTATCAATTTAGTTTCATTATGTTATTTTATGTTTTTCAAAATGATGTTATTATATGTTTAAATTTAATCTATAATAGGTAGTTTAAAAATGATACTTTTGTCACGATTCAAAAACATAAATATATATATATTATGTAATAAATACTTATTTATTTTAAAATATTTTTGTCCTGTATTTTATTTTCTTAAATATGATCACCAGTGGCAGATCCAGCCCGAAATTACTGGGGGGGGGGGCGAA
>JAIPRM010006274.1:0-18987 GCA_025469315.1 Stegophylla sp. TES_Ste_2020 | reverse complement strand
CTTTCAGACATTAATTCGTGTGAACTGGAGGTCGTATATTATCGGTCGTGAAAATCAAGCAGTCGTGAGACATGCGCAGAGCGAGTAGTATTCTCGACCAGTTTACGACTCCGTGTGAACCCAGCTTTAGACTTATGCACTTGTACCTTTTACGACCACTGATAACGATGACCATCGCGGTGTGTACGGCACGGACTAAAATAATAAATAATAAATAATTAAAAGTCCGTGGTAGGGGTTGGGAGTCCGGTGGAAAAATGTTCTAGATTTCTAGAACATTCGCATCACCGAAATAATCGGCCAACATGATTGGCCGAGCATTGGCGCCGCTAATCAAAACGCGTATTAATATTGTAAAATGACTATTATAGCTTTGAGGCCTGGGCACACAGAACGCGATCTTGTCGCGGCGGTCTGCGATACAGTTGTAATTAAATACAAAATTTGACCTAGACCGCCGCGATAATCACGATATCACAGCCCGTCGCTACAGACCGCGTTCCATGTGCCGAGCCTTGTTACTCCACTCTGAAAGTAAAATAAAATAGTAACTCGAATAACACAAATTTTTTAAATATTCTCTATATTTTCTATATTTATGACAAAAGTGTTCAGATTTTTTATTTTTTTTTAATGTAATCATAATCTGTATTACCTACCTGATAACCGGTGCAAACTTTAAGTTGGTTTATACAGTGTTATTTCCCCCGTTATTTCTTTTGGAATCGAGTATAAAATAAATGATTAAATTTATTCAGCGGATAAAACATAAACAGAAAATCGAGTTGGCAAGTCTTTCGAGCTATCGTGACTCGATTATATCAATAACGCACGTTTAATAGTTAATAGGTGGATGAACTGTTAACAAAGCAATAATTGTTCATTTGATATTTGGAACAATAGTTTTCTGATTATTTTATTATATTTTGAAAATTCAATATTTTCGTTTATTATTCTAAATATCTACTATTTCACCTATCTGATCAAATAATGTTTTGTGGCGTAATGATAAAGCAACCGGCCTATCACGCTATAGTACCGGGGTTCGATTTCAGCCCGGCACTCCGAATTTTTTGCATTTTTTTTTCCTTATATTATTAACTTCCTTTGTTCACAATCGTTTTATTGAAGAAATGATTTATCGTTTCTTTAAAATTCAATACACCCGTCAAGAGAATTCCACTCGACGTGCGAAGAACACCCCGACGAGCGAAGTACACACTTTTTTGTAATTTCCTTTGAATCGCGTTTCACAAACAGATAATAATGTAATAATATACACTATATTATACATGCATATTGTATATGCAGTTTATATTTGAATATTAGTACCTATGAATATTATACAGATACTATTTATTATATTACAATATAATTTACTTATCGCAGCGCACAGTTATATATTACCTATACCCGTCTGTCATCTGTATGTGTACACACACTTGAGCACACGCGTGATATATTATTTATTATACTTGCACACGAGTGTTTATGTGTTCATTCAAGTCTACGTGCACGTGACATATATGTTTGTCTGAGTTTGTATGTACACAGTACATAATATTATTATTATTACACAACTGCCATCATCGCCCTACCGGACTGAGCCAACAAGCAAGATGTCGCAGTTACGCATACATTATTTTGGATTCGGAGACCACCCTTTCGTTCGGTCATCGCGGTTATCTTTTCCGGCCAGCGTAGGTAACTACTGCTGCTGCTATTGTTGACGTACTATGGTATATAAAATATACTGCGGACCGTAAAGCAATACGTTGGTATACACACTATACAGAAACGGACATTTTAATTACGTACAAAGATAACACGTCGAACGACGGGACGAGTGAATTTTCCGTTTTTTCCGATCGAATTATCTACAAAATATACTATTTTATTTTGTTAGCGACAATATAGGAAAGGAAAAAAATTAACGAAAAAAAAAGTATTTGAAAAATGTCCAACATTTTTTTTCACATTTTCAAAATTTTCTTGTGCCAAAATATTTTTCATATTATTGTCTATCTGTATTCAAATTTTCATAAAATTCGGATCAAAAAATGATGGTTTCCTAGTCTTTTTTGTCAAATTTTGAGTAGTTCCCCCCCTCCCAAAAAAATTGAAGAATTGAGAAATTCAATAAATAACCTCTTTAAAATACTATTCTGAGGTAAAACCGGTTTAAAAAGTTGCTGGTTGAGACTTTTGGACAAATATTTCCAATTGAAAAAGTGATCATAGGAAAAAAATAATAAACACCATTGTAAAAACACTTTGTTCCACTCAGAATCTAAAAAAATATAATCTATAAAATAAACCATAAAATTATAATAAATTATGTTTTTAAAATCGTAGCAAAATAATATAAATTTTTTGTCGTGTTATAATGACGTTATTACCTACTAAAATGTACAAAAGGCACGTATTAATATAACGTAAATTGAAATTTGGCAATAAACTCGTCTACGAAATGTCTGTAAGTACTAAAACTAAAAGTTTTAATTAAAATAACTACAACTATACCTTGTTATTTATGATTAAAAGTTTAGTCCAGAATAATT
Source organism: Stegophylla sp. TES_Ste_2020 (assembly GCA_025469315.1). Taxonomy (NCBI): domain Eukaryota; kingdom Metazoa; phylum Arthropoda; class Insecta; order Hemiptera; family Aphididae; genus Stegophylla; species Stegophylla sp. TES_Ste_2020. The sequence goes on along the minus strand of JAIPRM010006274.1, from coordinate 16,426 downwards.
TCTGCCGGAATCTAGTTCACTCAACTCTGGGGATAATTTATAAAATTAATAGGCCACTGATTACCGATCTCACTGGGGAGGTAGTTGTCCACCCTGCCTCCCCTATAGAGACGCCTATGATCTAGAGGAAAATTTGATTCAATAAGTTGTTGGTGAAAACTTTTTGATAAGTATTTCTAAAAGAAAACGTGTTCACTTAAAAGAAATAAAAAATGAAATAATGATTGTAAAAGCACTAACTTCTTCGCTCCACTGAGAATCTAAAATGCGGATAAAAAGTTTTTTTTTTCCATAAAAATACAATTTCATTAGTTTTGAATCGTACATGAAAAAAATAAAAGTTAATCTAATACACTGAGTTCAAACATTTATAATATAAAGTATATTATATTTAGTATAATAGTGTATAGTATATTTCCGTGGGACATTGTGTACTCATTTTAGTACGTTTAATCAAATTCTAATACAATAGTACTACACAGGCATTCCACTCAATGGTGTCGGACACCCTGAGGTGTCAAAAGATTTGATTTAATTAACCATAACTCGTGTTGTATAATATAGTGTTGAATAACTCGATAAAACCTCCACCCCGTGTGAATGGTTATATAAAGTTATCACAAACAATGACGTTTCACGCAAAGACGAGTTTAATTACAAACTACACATAATAATAATAAACAACCACCCAACTTCCCAGCATATATATTATATAGGTATACCTATTACCTATATAATATTAGACTTGTTTACCGGGTAAGCGGTTGGCAGTCTCTCTTCAAATAGAAATAAACCATAGTAAGATCGTAATAATAATATAATAATGATAACTATAGATACGGGCGGTCATAAAGAATTTGTCATAAATCCGTAACGATTTACTCGTTGCTGTTAAACCTCTGCAATAGACTTATAGTAGTTGCTGTCTGCGCGAAACTATGAACAGAAACGAAATAAGTACATTGTTTTAGTCTTTAGGTCATTATTATTATACGTTGTGATAACCATACTGCAGTATTATTAGATCGGTCAGGCCCGAAGTGTGATAATTATTTGCCGTCCTTTAAGATTCTGAACGAAGTGTTTTCACTATGATGTTTATTAATTTTTTTCTGTATACACTTTTTTCTATGGATCTACTCGTCCAAAAGTCTCGATCAGCAACTTTTTAAAACCGGATTCGCCTCTAGTGGGTACTTTAGAGAGGTAATTTTTTCAATTTTTCAATTCTTAATTTTTTTTTTTTTTTTTTGAGAAAAACTACTCAAAATTTGACAAAAAAGGTTCGGAAACCATAATTTTTAGATCCGAACTTAATGAAAATTTAAACATGGATAGAAAATAATTTGAGAAACGTTTTGGCGCAAGAAAATTTTGAAAATGTAAAAAAAAGTTTTTGGACATTTTCCTAACACTTCACTAATTTTTTTTTCTTTTCCTTATTTATTAGATAAAAAAAAAAAAACCAAAGTAAAGTAAAGTAAAGCAAAGACAAGAAAGTAAAGTAAAACTATGATAAGTAAACTAAAGTAAAGTATGGACAGGAAAGCTGAACATTCTGGAAATATTTTTTTTTATCAAAAACGTTCTCAGTTCACTAGATTTATTCTTTATTTCCGGAACATAACGCTCCAAGGTGTGAAAGTTCACACTTTTTTAGGGTTGCTAGATTTCAAAATTAAAAATAGGGGAGAAACAAAAAATTAATTTTATCATCCATGGCTATGATATAAACATAGACCTTTTACTAATAGACGGAACATGCCTGGATAGCGGGATGGAGTGGTACATTCGAGAGAAATAGTGTGTCAGTGATGCCGATTTAAAGAAATAAATGTATGGTTAATTACCTTATTTATTGTATTGGAATAATGCAATTATTATGCCATTATGATGTCAATATAGATGAAAGATAACATCAATTATTGTAATTTTTACCGCATTGCGTTCATAATACAATATTATTGATATAGATTAATATCGTGCGTTACTAGTGCGCATGTGCGCTGTGCTTCGGTGCTTTGTGGGACGCCCTCTGGTCATGGACACGTTGAATTGATGTTTGTTCCGTCTATTTTAGTACAAGATCTATGGATATAAATCACTGCCAGCTGAGATTCCATGGTAAATCATGGTTAGGTTATTTGATGAAATTTCATCTATTCCATGGTACAACTGTTAATAACATAGACCTTATATAGTATAAGGTCTATGGTTAACAGATCGATTTCCAACCAGCCTAACCTATATCTGTGTAAGTCTTTAATCGTGTGACCATACTTTTACGCGTCTTCGTTTTTCTGCCTTTGCCAAAGTCCGTCTTGTGGCTTTGTCCTCACCGCCGGTCCGTTTGTTTTCATCGTTACTACTTACTACTTAGTCTGTTTATTGTAGACATGGAGCCGCGCGTCGTTCTCACGCGTTTCGACCAACCGTTTGTCGTTCTCACGCGTTTCGACGCAATCGCTCCCGTGTCCAGCAACAGCGTACCGGTTACACCTGAGGCGGCCAAGGATATACAGTTACCGCGGCCATCGTCATCACCATCATTACCGATGTCCGGCGACAGCGATCAAAGCGGAACTGTTTGCACCACACCGAAAGTGCAATTGAAAGACCAACCCAACTGGACGGTCGCTATAGCGGATATGCTCAGTAGCCGTGGAAATTACGGGCGTGGTCTTTGGAGCGGAGACGCCGAGACCTAGGCTACGAACGAGGTATTATAGAAAAATCCTCACTGCTCCGAATAACCAATAGCAAAAAAAAAATAAATAAAGTAAAAAGAAAATAATACTGTCGACTAGGTTAGGTTATATTTGAATTGATTATTCCCAGATCATCTGATCTAGGCCAGATGGTTAATAACGGGTAGTAATTATTAGGAATAAGAAGTCGTAGAAATCGCATATTTTTCTTCTATATTATATTCTATTTAGAGCTACCTACCTAATATGAGCTAAAAATTCGTTACATAACCTACTGCGTTCTTATTAGTGTTATTTTTTTCATATTTTACACATTTTCGTTAAGTTGTTTAAGAATAATTGCATATTTATGATTTTTTGTTCATGTAGTCAAGTTTAGTACCTAAATGTATTTTTTGTAAAGTTTATCCTATAAAACAAAAGTTGAATACAAAAGTACAAATTTACATGTATGAAAAAATAAAATGTAAGTTTTACACTATTTATAATTAGGCATGTTTGGATTTATAGAAGTTTTTTCTCTTAAAAATAGATTTATTCAGACAATCGTCTTCACTTAGATGTTGAAAATATAATAACATTTAATAGCTACCTACCTATATTCAGATAGGTTGGTACTTGTCTCATTTAACAGTCTTGTAACAGATTTATTTTATATTCAAGTACCTATAATGCATTAATTTCTTTATTAATCTTAATGTGAGTTCATAAAAATTTTACCCAGTATAAAAAAATATTCATAAAAATAAAATTTAATTTTTTTTTCATATTTTCTATTTTTTTTTTTTTTTTTTTTTTTTTTTATGAGTGTATTTTGCCCATCTTACCTTTAACTTTTCATCCATAGTAAGTAGGTATTTTATCAAATAATTTCAATTCATGCAAAAATAATGTATGTACCTTACTTATTGTTAGGTACCTAGCTCGGTACCTAGTCAATAAACTCAATGATTTTAATATGTATTTAACATAATACCCGCAAACACTGAAATGTCAAAATTGAATAATTCAAAAACTATTGATCAGCAACAATTTTCGTTAGCTCCATCCTACTTAAGTGTCGAAAACTACATAAGACGGGGAGGGGGGATCGCAACATTTAGGGTGTCCGGTAAACTAAAATTATGCCAAAATTTTTATTTTACATTATCATATTATTTTCTTTTTTTCTTTCAGATGAAAAGCAGTGGCATACACAAGAATACAACCATATTATATCACAACATTGTAATAAATAAATAACATTAAATAATTTTAAAGTAAATCAAAAAGAATAGATCTGTTTATAGGAAAAATCTACTACTGGTGTTCACATATTTTGTTATTAGACATACCTTGAACAATGTAAAAAAATTATCATAAATTTGGTTTCATTCTTTTTAGTAGTCCATCATATGTTGCATAATTTTAAATGACCTCGATTTATACTATAAAGCTGTTTTATTTTTTAACTTATTTTTTTTTATATTAATATAAATTTTAAAATATGCATAGGTGATATTTTAAAATAATCAATTTCAAAACAATATATTGCACTTTGTCAATTATAAGAATTTATTAAGAAGAATTCAATAAATTATTTTTTATTTTGTTCTATATATTCAGAATATTTTGAAATGATAGGTACAAACTTTAAGGTACTGATTTTATAACTAAACTGGTACTTTTTTATTTTATTAATGTGTATGTGGTTAATGTGTATTTTTTTATGAGTTTTTTTTTTATACTTTTCAAATACATTATACAAAAATATAGAATTTATTTGTTCAAATAATTATATTTTGTTTGTCATTTGAATGACTATAATTAAATGTTGTTAATTATGATGATTTACTTATTTTTTTTAAGTTTTATTCCTTTTATGTCTCTAACACAATTATTATTAAACTTTGTATGTTTAACATTGCACTAATATAAATTATAACTGAGATTTGATGAGTATTTAATGTTGGTTCAAGGTAATATGTAACTTTGCAACAATAATTATAAATGAGAGATTTAAAGTTAATTTTTTTACTGTCAAATTTTAGCTATATAATAGAATAATTTATAGTATTTATACCTAAGAGTGAGTGAAGTTTTTAAAATTCTGTCTTAATTAATGAAGTAGCCGTATATATTTGAAGTCAGTAAAACAAAAAATTTGATGCAAAGAAATCCCATGTTATCGGCACACATATATTACATCCTATATATACTTATTTAATATAAAAAAAGATACCTATAGACGAGTGTATCTGTAGGAATTTGTCTAGGGAGGGAAAAAATATTGTTTTTTATTTAGTTTTACTAGACATTCACTTAGTAATTAAGTACATAAAACTCAAAACACATGTCTTTCCATATAGTAATGTAATGCAAAAATAGTTTATGAATTAATTGTAGATAGTTGTACTTTAGTACAGATAGCAGCATTAATTTTGATTAACTAATATGTAGTTAAAAATATTAACAAATGCATTTTTTTAAATACATAAAATGTTATTTAACATAAATTTAATAGCTTTTAGATTATTTATAGAATGAAATGTTTCTAGGTTTTATAAAAGCAAAGTGTACAATTCCGGACTTTGTATGTAACATACTTATACATTTTAATGTTATTTAAATACATTTTTAAAGCGTGTTTAGTGAAATTATTTTAAGAAGTTTTTAAAAAAATAATGCAATAAATTTTAGTTCATTTTTAACGTCATTAAGTTAGAGTGCTATGTTAATAAACTACTAATTTTTTTATGAAAGTCAAGTCTGTTACCCATATATGTACGAGGCACCTCTCGTGTGTTTGCTAGTTATTGTTTAACTTAGAAATATGCCTCTGTTGGAAACAAACATATTTGAGGTGTTAAAAAAAAAAAATTACGGTCATGTAAATTATATGTAGCATAATATTGTTATAATAAATTCAAGCGTTAATTGTTCAAATTTTGATAGTCATGATTTACTTACCATGAAATGTTTAAGGCAAATGGTCAATAATCAACGATTTGATTTCTCCAATGAAAATTCTTGGGACTTCCCACAAAGAATTTTCTCTCAGCAATAACATAATAAAAGTATATCTAATTGGCATCAACAAAATGTGAAGTACATAATTTAATCAAGTGTTTGGTACCTATATTACACAAAAATTATTTACTCTAATACGAGAGAATTCATATGAAACTGGTAAAACAGGTGTTTGTTTAATGGTTAATGATTAGCTAATGAACAAATCTGTATCCTTATGCAAACATCCATTTTTTTTTTTTTTTTTTTTTTAAGAGGATCTTATCCAGTGATTAAAAAGTAATGCGATAAATTTATTTTAAGGAAAATAAAAAATTATCAAAACAGAAATAAATGTTAAAGTATTAAAAACTTGCATTAATAGCTTATATTTTAAATTTTCATGTCATATTAAAATTTAAAAATTGGTGTTTGACATTTTTATTTGAAATTTTTAAATTGGAGATTAAAATAGAAATTTGATGAGAATATAAGATACACCTATAAGATTTACTTATTTACTGATTCCAGGTATAAACCAATATGTCCTAGTCGTTAAAAGTTAAAATTTATGATTTTGTTATTTTTTTTTTCAACCAAATCTAAAGAGAAAATTAAATTTTTTAATTCAGTAGAAATTTATTTTGGCTTCGGTAATGATTTGGTTTTTTTCAATATTATTTTTGCGTTTCATGACAAAATGTGAAATGAATGCCTCAAACAAGTAATTCCATTTTTACAGTACGTATTACACACTCCCTACTTTTTATTTGCTTACTAGGGAGATAAATAATATTTGTTTTATAATAATAATAAAATAATTACTGTAAGGTACTTAATATATGGAGAATACTGTTGAGTATTAATTTAAATTAGCATTATTCATTTTAATGTTTGTATTTTTGAAGGTTTCTATACACATAGAAACATTAGGTTCACTATGTGAAATGAAAATTGTATAGGTTATAGATAATATGGAATACCTACTAGTTTATTTTAGATTCTGAATGGAGCGGAGAAGCTAGAGTTTTTACAATGATGTTTTTTTATTCTTATTTTTGTAAATAATATTTTGTATAGAAATAGTCCAAATGTTTTTAATTGCCTCTAGATGGTATTTTTAAGAAATGTTTTTTGAAATTCTCAATAGTATTCTTAAAATTTGAGAAAAACAACTCAGAAACTATAATTTTTTGTTTTAAACTTTATGGAATTTTAAATATAGATGAATAATAATATGAGAAATTTTTAAGTACAAGAACATATGTAAAAAATATTGGAAATTTTTTCTAACACTTTTTTTTTCTCATTAAAATTGATTTTTCCTGTTCTCGGGTAATAGTGGCTCAAACTGGATTGGACAAAACAATATTTTTTGTAAGACTAATAAACTTTATAATTTTTAATTAAAAATTATCTTATATTAACTGAAGCTCCGCCCAGAATCGTTTTATTGAAGAAATGATTTACAAAAGCATTTAAAATTTAACACACCAATCAAATCTCACCCGAGGAGCGAAGAATACTCACGGTGCGAACTGCAAAGAATGTCCGGATTTTTCAATACTTATTGGGAAAATGGAAATTCAGTTTGCTCACGGAGTGCCAATTTATATTATGGAACCCGCGCTATGACCGATTGCTATCGAATCCAGTGGGCGAAACGAACCATGTTTTTTAGAAGCAATTGCTTTTCAATTTTTTTTTGTCTGGGGGTTGGTTCCTCACCTCTCAAATATAGTATACTTTGAATAAATTATGAAGTTGATTGTAATTATTAAGCACAGGTACTACAGAAGTGCATCATTTGAATATTCATTTATACAGCCTGCAGTAGTAACGGTACTATTTAAATGTTTGAAGTCTTTTAGGGCCGTTTGCTTGTTTAAAAAGCTATTTGCTTCCAAGTTATTTTAAGTTCGCTTCGCCACTGATCGAATCCGTTGGTTTTCAGATTTGACACATTATTATTTTTCTCTTTTCTCACAGTTTCCCCTCACGTGCAGTCACTACGGTTTTGTGCAAGTACTTACCCCTAAATACACGTACCTACCATTTCGCGTATCAGGTTTAAGAGAACGCGAGAGAGAAACCGTATAATAATAATAATAATACGTACAAGGATTTATTTTCGACGAAAACGTCTGCGGAAACAAATGACGGAATACTATATTATTATCATGGCCGTATCAAGCCCGAGTTTTCCCGTTCGTTCGCGCTAACATTGCAACAGAAACGATGTTGTAAAAGCGATGAGGGATTATTATTCTCAAACGGGAACATTAGAGACGGAAATGAAGGAAAAGAAAAAGAAAAAGGTAGAAAAATTGCGAGAAACCTTGGACTGTCGTGAGAGATTAAACGATATAATATAAATTATATATATATATATATATATATCAAAAGGCGCGTGTGTGTAATGGGTTGAAGCGAATAACAGAAAGAGAGAGAGAGAGAGAGAGAGAAGTGTATTCGAGGAAGCTGAAAAAAAAAATAAAATAAAAGGAAATGACGGCTCTCGACGCGAGTTAGAGATCGAATCGCAAACGAAGTTAATCCGACCAAAAGAAACGTGTCGTTTCGTGAATTCCAAATACAGAGAGTGCAATCTAGGTGTAATCGTGAACGTGTTTTTTTTTTTTTTTTTCTATTATTACTGTCGTTAGGTTTAATCACGACTTCTAAACTTTAGATAGAGTTCAGTAGATTGTCACATTATTTGATTTTTTTGTTCTTTTTCGTTTTGTTTTTAAAATTTTGTAACAAAAATACTACCTATCCACTAGATCTGATTAGACAGATTACCTATAATATAGTACTTAATATTATACTCACCTGACGACAATTACTTAATGGTAAAATTGTGTAATTAACTAGGTACCAATTGTTTTTCACTCGAATCATGCGTATTTATTGAAATTTAATTTTAGATTCTGAGTGGAGTGAAGAGGTTTGTATTTTTACTATGATGTTTCATTTTTATTTATTTTTTTATGTGTACAAGTTTAAGTATAGAAATACTTGTCCAAAATTCTCGACTTGCAATATTTTGAATCCCGATTTGTCTCTAGATGGTACTTGTGAGAGGTCATTTTTCAAAATGCTCTATAGTTTTCTCAGAATTCGGGAAAAACTACCCAAAATTTAACGAAAAAAAATCTCGAAAACTATTTTTTTTTAATCTAAACTTTATGATACATATACATAGATAGACAATAATACGAGAAAAATTTTGAAAATGTGACATTTTTCTCTTCGATTTTTTTTTTTTACTCGTCTCAGTCAATAGTGAAATATAACACTAGCAGAGTTAATAATAATTTTTTTTGTTATCATATCAAACTTTACAATTTTTAAGTAAAACTGTCTCGAATAAATTGAAATTCCGCTCAGAATTGTCAAATTGAAGAAATGATTTATCGTTTTATTTTATTTTATTTTTTTTTTAATTCAATCCACCCACAATAGCGTCTTGTGAAGTGAAAAATACCCAAAGTGCGAGTGCGACTTTTTTATGCGTGTTTTGTTAAAAATAATTATTAATTATAGATTTCTTCGAGGTTTTCAATTACATTATGACTTGAGGTGCTCTGAAAGCGTAAACATATTTAAACCGAGATACGTTTTCGAGCACCGACGCACATTGTATTCTGCCGGGTAAAAACTGAAAAATAAATACTCGCATTTCCACCGTTCGCGTATAAGTTTCGTATAGAGTTGTAATCCGTTCGTCTGTAAAGTTTGAGATGAGAAATCGTATAATACGAGCACGTATGCGAGTAAGCAGTCGAAACGGTAGGCTTAAAAATTAGAATAAAACAAATTCCCGCCGTGTAATAATATGTACGTATATACTTGTGAAACAACCGAACAACGTTTGTAGTAAGTACGAGTACACCATTCGAACGTAAAATAAAATTATTTGTTGCACTGTACATTGCAGACGCGAGATGAATATTCCGCGCAACTTCAACACAACGTAATAAAAATATGTTGTTGAAAAAACATAGAAACAGAAAACGAAAACTAGTATGTACTAGTATTTATTTAATTTAAATATATTGTTTCATATGTATAAAGGAATTTTGTTCTATATTTTTTTATTTTTTGTTATTTATTTATTTTACAATAGTTTTTAATTTTGCTATGTCGCAAATGTGTCTCAAATTTATATTAATCATTATTATGATTTTTAATATTCGAACAATAAATTTAAATAAATTGTTTAGTTAAAATGTATTTATACATGTGTCAATTTTCCCCAATGACAATATCAACTAGCTCCGTTGGCCGGGTGGGTAAGTTATAGCTTGATTCTTTTTTAATTTTTTTATTATAATCAATTTAAGATTAATATTTAAATTAATTATGTAGTTTACACGTTAATTAACTGTTTGGTGATATATGGGTTCGAAAGTCACAAAATTTAAAAATAATTAAAGATACAAGTGTATAAAAAAAGCAATCTATATTTAGACAGTCATGTCTGCTGCGCTCGAGACCATATTAATATTTACATAGATATAAAAAAGCCGCCACTTGTCCGACCATCGAACGACTCCTAAGGTTATATTTTAATTTTAGCATAACTTAAAAATTTAATAAAACGATAAATATTAATTGGCTTGATTAGAGGGATTCTGGAAACAAATTCCTGAGTAAAATTTTTGACTGACATTAATATTATTATGGTACTGAAATACGGTGGATATGGTGTGATAAATACTGTGTTTAAAAAAAAAAAATTGATAACACAATTTTAATATCTAGATTCTAGACTCTAGAGGCCATAATTTGGCTTGAAGACCGTTTATGAGCATATTAAATGTATTTATGTAGTAAAGCTATCCGATTTCTAGGATTTATGAGACGTGATTGCCAAGAATTTAATACATTTCTGTGCTTCAAAACGATATAAAATTTTAATCTTGTCAGATCTGTCCTGGAATATGTGTCATTAGTTTGGTATTTATATTAAAATGGTGGAGATAAATAAAATCGAGTGCATCATAAAATATGTTTTCTTACCATCTAAATAACTTTGACGTCACCATTGATAGACTACGAATTAAAAAAGATTTTTTTTTTTTACAACTGTTTGGTCTAGTTGAAGTTATTTTTTGTCGCACACAACTCGGTTAAACCATGTATTTTAAATTAAAGTTTTGTGTTTAGTAATTAATTTATATTATATTTATATTTATGTTATATTATAGCCTATTTAATGTACAAATTACTTTATTATGTACATGCATTATTTTTAAAACGTTTCAATTTCATTTCTGTATTTAATAATTAATTTATGTATCATATTATAGCCTAATTAGTGTTAAGATAACTAAATTATGTACATGATTTGTTAAAAAAGGGCATTTGCCCGTGTAAATATAAATATAAAATAAAAATAAAAAAAATAATGTAAAAATCATATTGTAAATATTATTTCTTTGCATTATCACTGTTCGGGTGTGTAAATTTCCAGAAATAAATAAATACATTTTTATTTGCCGATTTTTATGAACACACGTCGAGGGGAGGAGGTCGATTGACAAACCGTCTACAGAGCACTCTGTTCGTATATGTAAACGAGCCTTTAAGAGTGGGTGGGGGGAGGGGTAGGAAAGAGACAAAAAATCGACTGACTGGGGGGGGGGGAGGGGAAAGAAAAACGATCGAAAAAATATGTCGGTCGCATCACGACGCGTGCCTCGGGTCCCCGAGTTTTTTTATTTTTTTGTATTTGCAAGGTGATTTTCACGGAAACGATATAATATAATATTATATAATATACGCATTCCGAGTAGGAGGGGGTGGGAGGACACGTTTGGCGTGCATTGGCACCCTATATATTTTTTCCTTCCCCGTGATTTATCGGCGGGCCGCCATAAATTTACAGTTGCGCCAATGCGTCGTACACGCGTATACAGAGAATATAATCCCGGGATCCCGACCAATTTTTTGTCCCGAATATCCTGAGACGAATAAATAACCGCGACGTCGGCGTTTTCCGAAAATAATTGTTCACTATTTTTTTTTATATAAAAAAAAAAAAAAATCTTATTTTTCGTTATTCGTACATAGCCTTCGATGACGACGTCAATGGCCAACGCATTTAATAAAAATTTAACGCTAAAAATATCATTATAATATCTCAATGCTAATCGGCTTATTATATTTTACGGAAAATTTCTATTCTTCACTAGAAATTAATTATTAGTATAATATTCGACCGAAAATTAAATTTTTCTAGCTCAGAGTAATGAATTAAATTATTTTGGAGTTAACATTAAATAACTGAAACAAATCTTATGAAAATCTACTAATTTAACATTATTTTACCTACCTTATTATATAAATGTTAAGTATTTTTTTTGTTACACTGGGAAAAACTATTCAGAATTTCAAAGCACAGCCTCTTTGGAGTACCAAAATATAAAATGTATGTTAGATACGCCTTGAGGGGGGAGGCGTAAATATGCTACTGTTGAAAACAATAATTTTTTTACTATTGTTTCATTTCTATGAATTTTTAAGCTTTCTAGTTTTCATAATAGGAACCCCAACTTTTTATTCAATACTCTAGAAGAGCATATTTTTTCTGAAAATTTCAGTTTTTTCTTCCGATCAATTGTCATTATGATAACAAAATATTCGAGCATGTTTTCCATCAGAAAAAATATTTATAAAAACAAAAATAACGTCATTGAAAAACCAGTAGCTCCCTTGAACAGCTCACAGAATATAAAATATAAATCAGGGGTTGCTTGGTCACCTAAAACAGGGTTCACCAATTAATTTCTATGGCGGTCCGTTTTGAAAATTACCAAACTTCCCGCGGTCCAAAACACTTTTGATGAATTTTTCCACACATTAACAAATAACTAATACATATATTATTTGTTTTGAATGTTCTCAATCTTTACCAAATTACAAGTACCAAAAAAAAAAAAAAGTAAAGTATAGACAAGAAAGCCGGACACTTCACATCGTGGATATTTTTCGCTCTTCGGGTCAGATACTCTTGGCGGGTGTGTTGAAAATGACGACTTCCTTCGTTCAGAATCATCTTATTGAAGAAATAATTTATCGTTTCTTTAAAATTCTACACACTCACCAAGGGTATTTGACCCGAGGTGCGAAGAATATCCGTTGTCCGGCTTTCTTGTCTGTATTTTGTTTTAGATGTTTCTCGAGTGTTAATAACTATTATTATTGTCTTCATAAAACGAATATAAAAAGTCGTTTATTTAAAAATTAATAGTCCCAATCCTGTTTGTTGCACAAAACATGAAAACGTGCTCGTAAATGTTTGTATTAATTATAGTAACAATAGAAAAATGTCCAATGGCATTGTTTACACGATAATATTATTATAATATATATAATTATACGATAGATTTTTTAGCAAAACAGAAATTACGCTAATATTTACATACTTAATGTGGGCGAGAACGATAATTTATTACAATGTGTAACGGTCACGCCATTTTTTTTTCTTTTTGTCACAGCAAAGTTTAATATTATTTTATGTATACCTACTGTGCCCTTCTCCATCCTTCCCCCCCCACACACACACATACTCAGTGTCGCGGAAAACGAATTTATTAATATAATTTTCTCATTACCTGCATTATACACGTTCATGTAAACACGTTTTCATGTGTTCCGTTTAAATTCGGACGTTTTCTTCGCAGTATTTTTTTTTTTTTTTATTTATTGTCACATAAAATGCGTGTTAAACATAATTCTCCTGCGCCACATAAAATCTAATAAATTATTATCCACACGTGTTCGTTTTACTACTATATTGTATAGAATATCAGTGATGTTTGAGGGTGGGGTTGGGATTTGGGTGACTGGAGAGATATTTTTTTCCCTCGAGCTCTTTGTTTTTTTACTCGTGATTATCAATTGTGGGCAGTGGTTGACTAAGCATTTTTTTTTTTTTTTTTTTTACTGACGCAATTTTTATTTTTAATTCTTACCCATCTACTCGATTATCGGCCTTTTCCTCTTAAACCCACCCTTTTATATTGAAATTACTAATGTCAACGTCACAGCTTTTCACGCTGTCTCTGTGTAGTGTCTTTTTAGCGTGAAATTTAGCATAACTGCTCTATGGGAAATCGAAATTGTGGTTATTAGGTTAAAATTAGATTGGTGTCACTCAATAACAAATTTGTAAGAGAGAATATTTTCGAGACAATTTCCTATCTTTTTTTTTTTCTGTTAAGTGTAATCCAGCAAAAATAAAAAAACTAATAATAACAGAGTGTAGAGTTTTTTCGTTGAAAGTATCTATTTAGCTTCTTCCGTAGACTATATTTTTTAAAAATTAAAAAAAAGCATTTCAAAATATTCCCTTCCGAAAATCTGATGATGAGTGTTTTAAGACTTTATTTCAACTTAGACATCACAATTTTAATTTTCCTAAATTTAATTTTTCCACGTTTAATACGTTAGTTGGACGGTGGCACAGTAAATTCGAGTATTTTACGTCCTCTCAAGAAATAGCTGCAAAATGCGTGAGGATATTATAGTTCAACCAGTGGTCATCAACCACTCCCACAATTCACTTATCCTAAAAATAAGTGACGCGTATCTGCGTAGAGCTAAACCATTGCTGCTCGTTTCTGTTTATACGACTTTTTGGTTTTTAGATTAGCATTTTTTTTTTTTTTTTTAATCAGAAAAACAAAAAGATCCCGGGAATGTCATGTGAACTCAGCTACAAAAAAATACATTTAATATACACTAATATACACTCACAAATGATTATATACAACCGATCCATAACCATTGAATCCCGTGCTGTAACCGTCATCGCTAACATTCACATAATTTTCAAAACGTGTGTTTTGATTAGCGTTTCATCAGTTCCACGAAAATTCAATATTTTTGTACGTACCATTTTGTAAAAACTATTAAATCGAAATAAGTATTCGTAATAATTAGAGCAGAAGACTTGTAGCTCTGAAAAAACGTTAAATGTGCAAGCACTTATGCACTTAAAAACCCCATAATATGTAACTTAAAATAAGCATTAACATTTTTTTTTTTTTTTTGTGATTTAATTTAAAAGTATTAATGAAACGCTTTAAAACGAGTCAAAACAATTACTTAATTTAAATATAATTTAAACCATTGTCATATATGATTATGTATCTATTAATAAAATTAATTACAGCAAATCTATTCTTATTGCTTTATTCGCAATCCTCAAGCGTTTCTAGGAAATACATGTGTTCACCGACAGTCAAAAACAATATTATGCGACAAAAATTAAAAGTTATTTGGATTTTTGTCTAAAAATGTTGACTGAATTGTTTGAAATAAAAACGTCGGTGTGGAAAAAATTGAAATAAGTTTTGTGTCAAAAACTTTAAAATAGAGTATAAAAATATAAAATATGTTCTAAAAACCAAAAATACTCAAAATATGCATTTATATGCAAAATAAAATTTCAAAACTAGCTTTGTAAAAGCACGAAACGTATTTGTTTCGCACTTTGCTGCATTTGTAACTGAGCAAAACAAATATGCAAATGCTACAAGTCATCTGCCCTAGTAATAATGTATGAAATTCGTGAGAAGTATTAGTCGAAACTACGAGCGGAAAATCATTTTCTACGAAACGGGTTTTATTGCCAGAATCAGCATAAATACGTAACTAGGTAGTAGTAGTAGTAGTAGGCGCACTAGTAGATATTTGATTTCGGTTTTTTTTTTTTTTTTTTTGTTTTTTTGTCCCGAGGTCGATCGACGAACTGCAGACAATGCAGAACACTGCGAATTAAATCCTGCGAAACGTTATATTGTATTTTATTCTCCGAAATTTTCGTAAAACGTTTTTGACTTCGCTTCACCTGCAGCTGGAGGCGATATTTTACATTATCTCTCGGGGCGTATCAAAAGCCCTGCACCCGTGTACGGGGAACAAAAAAAATAAAAATATACCCCCGTCACGGGCAAGATTAATGTTTATTCAAATTAAACGAGCGCGCGTTTCGTACACGAGCAATACGTGTTTCTAGGTTAATACATATATTATAATAATGTGTAGTTTGAATAAAATACTCGGGTTTATTATTAAATGTAAATTTGCGTGAGTGAGGTGGGAAAAAAAAAAAAAAGAAGACAATGTTCGAATTAAATGCAGACAATTTCATTTTAATAATGGACTACCCATACTACACGCACACGTCCGTATTATGTTGCACGCGGGCGGCGACGACGGCGGTGTAATTAATATTAATGCGCGCGGATACTATATACGACGTAAAATAATAATTAATAATTTATTGTAAAATGTTATCTGATAAGTACATCAAATATTTATATACGCGTACACCGCAGTCGTCGAATGCAAATATTGTCATAATAAAATAGCCGGACATACTTCGCACGATGGGTGTTCTTCGCACGACGGGTGGACTGAATTTTTTAAGAAACGATAAATCATTTCTTCAATCAAACGATTCTGAACGAGGGAAGCTGATAATATAAAAAAGCCGGACATACTTCGCACGATGGGTGTACTTCGCACGACGGGTGGTATTCTCTTGACGGGCGTATTAAGTTTTAAAGAAACGATAAATCATTTCTTCAATAAAACGATTCTGAACAAAAGAAATTAATAATATAAGAAAAAAAAAATTTTCGAAAAATGTCCAAAAATTTTTTTCACATTTTCAAAATTTTCTTGCGCCAAAATCTTTGTTATAGGATTTT
>JAIPRM010006273.1:0-18990 GCA_025469315.1 Stegophylla sp. TES_Ste_2020 | reverse complement strand
AGGCGAATCCGGTTTCAAAAAGTTATTGATCGAAACTTTTGGACAAGTATTTCTATACAAAAAAGTGTTAACAGAAAAAAAAAAAGAAAAAAAAATAAATAAATAAACATCATTGTAAAAACACTAGCTTCTTCTCTTTGTTCAGAATCTAAAAAAAACGAAAGCGTCGTTCCCAACTTTTGGAAAAGTTATTGAAAATTTCGAAAAATGACATTATAAAAATACTACAGAGAGGCAAATACTGATTCAAAAAAAGTAGCTGGTCGAAATTTTTGGACAAGTAATTCCATACGAGACGTGTATAAAAAAAATAAATAAATAAAAATAGAAAATTCATAACATCATAATAAAAAAATTTGTACTGTTTCGTAAAATCGCCAGTATTACGCTGCTCCCATATTGGCCATAATATTTAAAAAAATCTATTATCTTTCCAAATTCGGTTTGAATCACGAAATTTCGGTTTCGTGGGTATAAATCACGACACAATTAATCGCCATCACAATATAACGTGAATTTTCCCATTATTACCGAGTCGAATTTCCTAATAGATACCGTTTGGGGGGTTCTCGCACAGTAGATTATGGTATTTTTTCTATTTCGGTCGCAAACTGTTACATAAATAATTACTATTGGCACTACACCAAACTATAATGACGTGTCCAACAAAATTATACTATCCGAGTATCCCGTCCGAGGGGACAAATATCCTGTACATTATATCCCCGCGGCCGTCTCTACCGCACGCTCGACCCTCCCCTCCCCCCCACCGATCCTGGTCCGTCGTTTGCGCACTAATTAGGGTGATGAATAAAACGCCAACTCGGCTCTCGTATTCCAGTGGAAACAACACGAGTTTGCGCTCGCGGGACCCCCCCCCCCCGAAACGTTATCGTGTCGAGTAAACATTACGAGTAATTATTATAATTATAATAATTTGCAGCCTTGCGGCGGCGGTTAGTTGAATATTATGTGTATTTGATGTAACGAATTTATTAAAATATGTATATATTTAACACAAATCGTCTAATTAATAAATTATAATCATGATGATACACGAAAACACTTTCACCTTCTCGAAATAACGATTAATATATTATAACAATCAGACACCTTTATACTTTATACAGTTTCGGTTCAGGTTAGATTTTTTGAAAACATAAAATTTCGGTCCCGGTTTAGGTTCCGGATTTTGAAAATTCATAATTAAGGTTTCGGTTCATAACGGTTTTAATAGTTTCCATTTTTTTTTTTACAATCGACGAGAAAAAATTTAATTTATTAATTCAATTATGATATTAAAGTTCTCTTATTCGCTCCATCTTTGGCCACCTGTCGCTTAAAAGCAGAATTTTTTTTTTAATATTGCGTCTTAATGACTTGTTTCAACATTAAGACATTTATTTTATATTATACTTACATTATTTTTTAATTACCTTTTTGGCTTGTTATAGTTTTATAACTTATTATTAGGTATTATTCTAAACATTAAATTTTGTACCCACACCGTTCTTTATGATATCTGAAAAACACAAGGCAGGCAAATAGCAATATATATATACAGACGATTCTGCTATCATAATGCAAAATAAAAATCACTAAAGCTAAATAATTATTATTAATCTTCCAAACTCACGTATTATTATAAAAATAAATTTGCAAATTTTCAATTCGCATTTACATACATTTCATGTACTTCAATTTAATATTATTATTTTTAATTTCTAATCTTCAGATTAGTTACACACGTGTATATGATTTATTTCAACGAAATAATCAAAAAAATATTTGTAGAAAAAATACAAATAGCGCATAATATTATATAATTAATAATTTTCTTCTTAAATATGCGTTACGATTTCATAAAAACCGAAATGGACATTTGAGAACCGAAAAAAAAACAACTTTTTTCAAACGAGGTTCCAGTTGTGGTTCCGGTTCTTTAAAGTGTTATGGTTCCATAATTTTACTGAGATTCAGTTTCCAGAACCGGTTATTTTCGTTTCGTTTCCAGTCCTTGATTACAATATTCAATATGTCATTATATACTAATTAATAGTAATTTATCCTAAATTCCCTGTTCATATTATTGAAATATCGAGTAACTGTAACGAATTCGAATAGTTTTCTAAAGAATAAAATAACTCGTTTTTCCTTGTGAATATCTTTTCAATAATTATAAGTAATTAAAAATGACAAAAAAAAAAAAAAGTGTCAAATGACTTTCAAAAATGAACATTACTTTTGGATTCAAAATAAAGTTAACTTTCTTCTCGTCTTTACAATGATGTTTATTTGTTTTTTTACTTTTTCTATAAAACACTTTTTGGAGTAGTATAATTTGGTCGTCATATTATTATTTCGTTTATTTCGCGCACTCGGAACGTTGTGTGATTGAAGAGAGAAAAATCAAAATTGTTGGCGCGAATTCGACAGAGTTTAACGGAATATTAAACGCACATTAGAGCCGCGGCGAAGTCGTCACGGTTTTTTACTCGATTCGAAACTGCCTGTGCCGCCGCCACCGTTTCAAATGTTTATTATTTCTCCGTCCCTCTCTCCCACCCCCCCCCCCCCATAAGAAATTTATATAGCTCACTCGTTTTGATTTGTCCTCGACGAATAAATAAAACGCTCATAACATCGGTTTTACGACTGCGCGTAATATTTATTTGTTTATTTTTATTTTTCAAATTTATTCTTCTGAAAACACTTTAGAGGGTTGTTGTCGATACGCTTTAATCCATTTACTGTGTTTGTTGTGGCGTAGCCAATCGGCCGCAAACCGCATACGTATGGTATATCGCACTTTAAATAATTAAAAAAAAAAAAAAAAAACCGCGCGACAACACCGACGACGATATGAAATATTAACGACATTATGTTCTATTTCAAACCGAATATCATGCATATCGATTATAACGATAATTTTCGTTTTATTATAATATTTTTTGTTTTCATTTGGCATTCCCGCCAATTCTATTTGAAAAAAAAAAAAAAAAATAGTGTGTACTTCACTCGTCGGGTGTGATTCTCTTGATGGGTGTATTGAAGTTTAAAGAAACGATAAATCATTTCTTCAATCAAACGATTCTGAACGAAGAAAGTGAATAATATAAAAAATAAATGAGAAAAAAAAATGTTCGAAAAATGTCCAAAATTTTTTTTCATATTTCCAAAATTTTCTTGCGCAAAAATTTTCATATAGTTCGAATCAAAAAATGATGGTTTCCGAATCGTTTTTGACAAATTTTGGGTAGTTCTTTCCAAAAAAAAAAAAAAAAATCCAGAGACGAATCCAGTTTTAAAAAGTTGCTAATCGAAACTTTTGGACATGTGTTTCCATACGAAAAGTTGTACACAGAAAAAAAACATCATTGTAAAAACACTAGCTTCTTCACTTAGTTCAGAATCTGAAAACACTGCAACAATAAAACATGAACATTTCTGTAAAACACTGCAAGAATGACAGTAGATTATCATAACTTGCACGTATTGTAACTTGTATCTTTTTTAACATATTTTATGTACTGTACCTTATGTATTTTAATTAATTTTGTTCGTGTAAAGATCTTGTGATACAAATGAAGACATTTTTTTTTTTTTTCCAAAATATAATAAAAGTCTATAATAATGAATGAGATACCTTGTTGAAATTTATCCAATTATTATTGTTATTATTATTTAATTTGCTGTTTTATTTTATTTCATTTTTGCGATCAGTTGATAGTTATTGTGTTAAAATATGGAGTTGGGGGTACATTTAATATATATTTTTAAATCACTCGAGAACAAAAGGGAATAAAAATTATTAAATTCATTTTAAAATTGCCTCTGGTCACCAAAATTCAAAACAAATTTTTAAGGATCTTAATACGCATGACTTTTATGCGTTGTATAATAATAAGAAATGCATAACGCTTAATATTTGAATATGAACACAATTATTGGTAGATAATAAAAGAAAATTAATTCTGTCACGACCACAATATTATAGTGGCTATAGTTCAATTTATATGAAGCAAGCAAAAGGGCAATAGTCATAGTAACCATATTTGAAAAAAAAAAATCCTTTAGGTTGTTATGTTTGGTAAACTGTAGTCTAGCGTTAAATAATAAACCTTTATCAGTTAGCAATGTTACCATTGTTTGTCAATATAATTTTGAATATTTTTACTCTATGGAATAAAGTCGATAAACATAGTTTTGTTTTATCAATAAAAAAATTAAACACTTAATAGTAGTTTTATTTTGTCTGGTATTTTTGTTCTGAGCATTTGGTCACACTGACGCTATCCCTTTTGCCTACTTCATAGTCATGTACATATGATACGTCCTATCTATACATTCTTACTCTATGGTCACGACCCATAAGTGTAAATCTTTTGGACTCAAAGGTAGTTTAAATGTGGTAAATAGTTTGTATAATTTTTTTTTTGATTCTGTATGACGTTTAACGCCTACATAAATTAACATTTGTTAACCATTTTTATTAAATTTCCATTTTAATTATTCGTTTACAATAGTTTAAGAACTTTTCATTTCCAACTCCAAGGACATCAAACTTATTGTAATAAATATTATTTGAAAAAATGTCAATTGTTTATTTTCAAAATACATTTCTGTATAATTATTATTGTAATATTATTGTACATTATAAATATATTTTGTTTACTTATTACAATTTCTGGTCTTAATTTAATTCAAAAACAAACTGCTCATTCACGTAGAATCGTCTTATAAAATATGCGTAAATGCGAAATATTATATGCGCACAGAAGTTTATATAAAACAAAAAAAAAAAAAGAAACTTAAAAATACATACTGTGTTTTAAAAAGTAAAAAAATTATCATATTATTGTTGTCACTTTTATTTATCTATTTTCTTTTTCTGCTGTTGATTTTATTTCAATTTTTTTTTTTTTTATGAAAATCTCCACAATGTTCTAAAACGTGTTTACATATTTTTTATTATATTAACAACGCGCTTTAGACACGAGTACAACACGTTTTATAAATATAATATATAAATATATAAATAAAATGCGGTTCTCACAACATTCTTAAAAGGATTTATGTAGCGCTTAAAATATAAGAGAAAAATTTAGTTTTTTTTTTAATACATTTTCTTCCGCCAACACGACCGCCGCCGCTGCTGTTATGATGACGACTTAACATATTTTTATAATTTTAAATTATTTCAAAATGTCAACAAACAATAACGTGGGTATAAGATATGGTGACCATATTTAATAAAATAAAATACAGGACAAAAATATTTTTCATAATATTTTTAAATAAATAAATATTTATTACTCATATATACATATTTTATGTTTTTGAATTGTGATAAAGTAGAATTTTTAAACTCACAATTATAGATTAAATTTAAACACATAAAAATATTATTTTGAAAAACATAAAATAACATAATTAAACTAAATTGATACTTTTTAAAATTTCTTCAAATCCTTTATTCATGTATATTATATAGTTTTCCTTCCTAAAAAAACACTTGTAAATTCATTTTACGATTATAATTTATTTAATGGTATTCACAAGATTTCTATATTCTTACATTATTTTATTCAATAATTTCATTTCAAAAATTTTAGATCAACAGTAAGTCAAATAACGGGATTAATATGAGACAGACTTGAAATTACGGGACAAAAAACGTCCCGAGAGAAGTTTATCAGGACAACAGGACGCAGAGCCGAAATAAAGGACAATCCTGTATAAAACAGGACGTATGATCACCCTAGTATGATATTATTATGAGTGGATGAAAATAAAATAACTATTTTAAAAACATAATAATAAGTATTTTTACAGTGTTGAAATTAAAAAAAATAAATATATCTAGACAAAGATAAATAAAATATTTTAATCTGTACCTAACATTTATTTGAGTTAAAGGTTATCTAGACAATCTTTTTTTTCATCCATGTTTAGGTGCATTCAAAAATCTTAATTTGGTCAGCTGATAGACCTATGGGTAGTATGGTTTTTCGTCAAAAATTTGCTAATTTTTCCAATTTTTATAAAATTTTACAAATTATTTTGAATACAAATACATATCATTGGAAAAAAAAAAAAAAATGTATTAAATACAAATTGGAATTTAACAACATTTGTTTTTTATATTCAAATGTTTAACTGTGATAAAACAAAGTACAAAAATTCGTCTTCAAGTTCGTCTGAAATCAATTTAACATTAAATTCTTCGTTCAATTTTGAAAAAAAAAAAATAAATAAATAAATCGCAAGCACCTACCCAAATCAGACCGACGTGAAAATCTAAGGTATGTCTTACGTTGTTTGGAAATCGCATATCATAGTAAGTCAGATTTGTGTTTAAAAATCGGTCGTATATAATATTTCACATACAACACGACGGCGTGATGCGCACAGAGTTATATCGGGCACAGAGGGGAATTTCACGTTTTAATAATTATTATTCAACCCCCGTCAAAAGGGGCGTAGTGCTGCTTTTAACGATGACGCATGATAATGATAATAATTATTCTTATTATTTGGCTCGGCGATTTTCCGCACTGTATATACGCAATTGAAAATCAAACGTCAAAACGAAAAATCAAAATGTCGTCTGATTGATTCGTATTTACACTGTGGACACTACGAAACGGTATGCATTTGGTAAACATATATATACATATATACAATGTGTAATAATATATTGAATTTCCCTCCCCTCTCCCTTCCGATCATTATAAATGTAGTTCGAGACAAATAAACATAAACCATTTACACAGAGTAGCAGGGTGGAGGAGCGTAGCGAAAATTAATCAGTAAAGCTACGTGTTACCAAACTTTTGGATATGAAGGAACATATATTGTGTACAGGGCCGGATTTAGACTTTAGGATGCTCGGGGCCAATTTTTTTTTTTTTTTTTGAGACTTCTAGCAGTTAAAAAATTAAAAATGCCTAATATCTAAGTATTTATGGGGAAAAAATTAAAAACTTACAAATTTACATGTCATCTACCAATCTACCTAAAACATTTTTATTTCAAGTTTGCAATATCGCAGTTCATGTATCACAAATTTTAAAATTCACTCAAAGTTAGTAGTATTAAAATAATAAATTGTATTAAACCTTAATTATTTGAGGAGTAAACGCACAGAATGTAAAATAAGTATATTAATCCTCATAATATTTTATTTAATAAAATGTCAAAGTTCAAAATCCCCATTGTAACATACAAATTAGAATTACAATTTAATTAAATTTAATGTTTTCAATTTTTATATCAAGTTTACTGTAAATAGTGCGGTCATATTCTAAACGGAGGGCCTTTAATTTTTAATTTTTTTTTTTTTATAGTATCTCGGCATCTGGATGCCCCCAAACGTCTAATGCCCGGGGCAATTGCCCTCAAAACTCTCAGTCAAATCCTGCCCTGATTGTGTATGGAATTTAATCATTCCGAAAACCACTATTATTTATACATAAGAATGTAAAATTCGTAAATAATAATTCACATTTTTTTTTCTCTTTTTTAATGCACTAAAATCGAGGTTTTAAAAATCAAATCGATCCAAGCGTTATTAATGAGGTGGAAAAATATCGTACTTTAATGTTTAAATTCATACTCTGGTTTTATAAAGATAAAAATCATTCAATTATACCGTTCCAGTAAAAAGTGTGAACAGCAACATACATTTTCATTGAATTCGGATTGAACAGATTCCGATTATGTTGTAGTTATCATGCATATTGTAATTAATCAAGAGCTGTAATATTTACGCACTTATGCGTCTTGTGTAAACATTTCAAAACTACATGTTGTTGTTTATAAAATATAAATATGACGTTCAGCGTACTATGCAGCGCGTGTAAAATAAATTCTATTCATTTCAAAGACGTTTGAAAAATTCCCAAAAAAAAAAGGAAAATGGATTCATCGAATACCTCGCGATGCCCTCGATAAAAACACAACTGTTGAGTTCGAAATTATTATCCGATATATTATTATTATTATTATTATTATTATTATTATAATCAAATCTGGGCCCTAACTAGTTAGTTTTTATTTCTAATAACTTTGTAACTTAACGAGTTATTTTAAACGTGTATAATAATCTAACTCTAACTCGTTGAAAACAATAAGTAACTAGTTTTTTTTGTACTGTTTTTTTAATTTCTCAATCCTTCAGTTATTATTATTATTATTATATTTTATTTTTTGAAAAACTATCCAAAATTTGACAAAAAAAACTAAGAAACCATCATTTTTTGATCCAAACTTTATGAAAATTTAGACATAGATAGACAATACAAGAAATATTTTATAGCAAGAAAATTTTGAAAATTTGAAAAAAATTTGGACATTTTTTTATTATAAATTTACTTATTGGATAAAAAAAGTAAAGTATAGACAAGACAGCCAGACACCCTTTGCACCATGTGACGCTCTTCAGGTCAGATTCTCTTGGTGGGTGTGTTGAAAATGACTACTATTATTGTTCTCTATATTATTAACTTCTTTTGTTGAGCATTGTCTTATTAAAGAAATGATTTATCGTTTCTTTAAAATCCTACCACTCGCACTAAGAGTCTATCTGACTTGAGGAGCGAAGAGTTGTCTGCGGTGCGTAGTATATCCGTCTTTTTTGTCTATATTTTATTTTTTTTAATTCATATATAATACTGAAAAAAATATATATATTAACTTCGAACTTAAATTACTATTTTTACCCATCTAACTGATTAGTAATTTGGAAATTTTCGGAAACTAACTTCTATTCTAACTTAGTTTTAGTTTTTTTTTTTTTTATTAAAACGACATAACTTTAACTAGTTAAAAAAAAAAAAAAAAAATCATTAACTTGCCCAGCTTTGATTACAATTATTATTTTAGACAACACTCGAACACGACGCCCCTTAACTGCCCCCCAATCGATTCATATATAAATATATATATATATCTCGATTCGAGATAAATACATACTCGTGGGATTCAACTCGTAAACGTAAATTATTTATGCCACTGCAATAAGTTCTAAAAACCTATTGTTATAAACGGCGGTCTCTGCGCTCTGAATCCGAATTCACCTGTTCCAGCGATTTGTAATCGTTACCCGTACTCCGGAACGAACGGTATAACAACGTCACACGGTCGATGATGATTTATGTGATGATTCCGAACGCATAAATCATCGACGCGCACGTATACTGCTTACATTATAAGCATAGCCATATATATATTATATATAATATATTATTTAGAGTGTGGGCCAATTTTGTGCGCTAAAATCACTCGTGATGTGTAGTTTCGTCCCAAAATCAACCACTTCCACAATATTATTATTAAAGTATTTTGTAAAACAACAACGTAATAGTGTACAATACAATATTCAATTCACACCCTCATCAAATCGAAAGGTTTGACATAATTTTATCGCCCCAATTATAACCAACAAACAATAAATATTGTGTTATATACTCAATGGCGCAATCAAGTGGTGGGGGGGGTGTTTTTGGTGTCTAGACACCCCCCTTAAACTATATTTATGGAAATTTTATTCAATGAGCATTGAAAAAAAAAACAAAATCCTTTTAACTATACAATTAAAAAAAAAATTATAAACTCTACTAATTCAGAAATGAACTTGAAGCACGCTTTGAAAATTCATATTGTTAAATAGGTACGTGACATTAAATTTTATTATTTATCAACAATTTTAATAACGTTATAAAAATGTTAACTCATAGATAAGGCAGTTAGATTTTGCCACATGACATTTATAATTAATGAATTCTCGTAAAGTGTCAATTGTTTATAATTTTATATTTAAATACACCCCCCCTCCCCCTTGAAAATATCCTAGTCGCGCCACTGTATATACTGCACATATCTTTAACGCTTTTTTTTTGCCCAAGTTAGGAAATTTTGAACTTTTAACCAATTATTTGACATTGGATTTTTTATAAATACATAATGTAATATTTCATTTGAAGTCAATTCGCATAAATATTGTTCTTCATTCGACATTGATTTCGATTTGATTTTACGACTGATATACTACTACTACTGTTTTTAAATTCCGAGCGTAGCGTTTTGTTTGTGCGCTTATAATAAGTAGTAACTAAAATAATATACATAAAATAATAAGTTAATTTTAACTTTTAGTTTTTAATTATAAAATTAATAATAAGTTAATAAATTATTATACATATGTATATATATAT
The DNA here is from genome assembly GCA_025469315.1 of Stegophylla sp. TES_Ste_2020. Taxonomy (NCBI): domain Eukaryota; kingdom Metazoa; phylum Arthropoda; class Insecta; order Hemiptera; family Aphididae; genus Stegophylla; species Stegophylla sp. TES_Ste_2020. Next base: position 8,773 of record JAIPRM010006273.1, on the reverse strand, counting down.
TAATAAATATATAAATAATAAGTACTGATAAAATATAGCCCCAAAAATTAATTGATATTGGATGTTGTCCATTCGCATTAATGAATATTTTCAGAATATTTCTATCTATCGGTAACGAAACACTTAGTCAATCCAGTTTACTACGTTCTAAGTTCTTTAACATTCACTGCAAATTTTCTTCCACATCAATTTTTTTTTTTAAAATTATTTTCGTACTGATTGGCAATAAATAGCAAATTTATAAGAAATTAGTAAAAATATTGCAATAACCCTGAAATGTTCAAAAATATTATGCACCTGAAACTTATGATTTTGCCTTTTTTTCAGTATAAAACGGATTTTTATCTTAATTCGATATTCTTTCATGAGCTACAAAAAAAATATACAATGCTACAAGTCTCAAACCCTGATATAATATAAGTATCGCAAAATTTGAATCGAAAGTAAATTTATTGTGATTAAAAAATTATTTCATCGCACTTTCCACACCGAGCAGTTAAAAGAAGACAATTTCACGTGAAAGGTGACGACTTTCCGTTACTTTCGAATCGATTTCATTTGAACGACTGTAAGCTTACCGATTTGTGGAAAGGTCTTTCCTATAAAGCACGTGTTCGATTTTATATTTTTGACTTATATTTTATTCAAAATAATAAATACGATGGATTCGTGTTTACGGCCATTATCGAAATAAACGATTTTTCGAAACGTAAATATAAACCTCTACGTTGGCAACAATTCAATGAACAAAAAAAAAAAAAAAAAAAGCTATTTAATTTTATTGAAAATTCATATTATTTCCATGAAAATGGCCGACCGTGAAATATTATTTTTTTCTGTCCGCACTAAAATCGTGTTATTTTACTCACGTGAAATGCATCACGCTACCAAGTGTGGATGTAAGAATATCTGTAAAAGCGCTTAAAATGTTGTGTAATAATTTTTATGTTTATAAAAAATTCATAAATTAAAATATTGCACTTATAACAGTTAAACTCGTCCATTTTGTTGAAAAAAAAAAAAAAAAAACGAATTAAAGAAATTAAAAAAACTGTGTGAAATAAAAAACGAAATATACGTTTATAGATAATCACAGACGTATTTAAGTTCTCAACTTCCAGATATTTCTTTTCCCACCTCTTCCTCCCCCCCCATAAATATTTATGTTTTGTTTTCAACCTTTACAAGGCATACACTTATAAAGTATTGAATGTATAAACGGGGTAAAACAACACTTTTTACAATTATTATTAACTTATGACACATTTCAATTATTTTCAACTATTCCTTGGTGACATCTACTATAAGTATTGCAATAATATATTTACCAGTGCTCGGATTGGAGGGAGGACGCAGGCAGACGGAGTACCCCTTCTATTTCTTAAATATTTTAGCGTACCCCTAGTAATTTTTCAAAATTCACCCCACGGATTTACGAATAATATTCCAATTTTCGGGGACATTATTATTTTTTTTTTTTTCAGACATCTGCGTCCCTCTTCTAATTTTTTTCCAACTCAAGCACTGTGATATTTACACGTCGTTGTTGGCTTTTATTATTTTCAAAGCACCAAATGACTTTTTATACATGAAACTTGATCACCACAACCGTGATGATAACGAGATAACGAAAATATATTACGTCTATGCCCGTCGTATGCCGGATACACGAACGAAGTGGAGAAATGATGAAAATGGTTTTATTTTGATGCTATAGAAACGTAGGGAAACGTTTTACCCGGGTCGATTATTACCCTCCCCTAGCCTCCCCATCCCTCTATTACATATTTGCTAAGAACACAATCGTTTTTCGATATTATTACATATATTATGAACTACGTAAGTAATTTTGTTTCCAGTGCTACGAGTCCTGCGACCTTTGAGGTGACTGTCGAAACTCGTGTTCACGCCTGTAGTTCATATTAATTATTATACTCAGTATTTTTGACGTCTGAAATGCGCAATTTCGAGTGTTATATAGTTATATTGTAAATTACCCCATCAACTCACAACACAATTATTATTACTACGCTTGTAAAAAGAAAGCCACTTAATCGCGAACAACAAATCATATTATGTAATTATTACTTGTTGAATGGCGTTCAATTCCACAACATAGTATTTCACGTCAAACACTTATTCACCTGCAAAAAAAAAAAAAAAAATAGTCAGAGTTAAACTACAGAGCATTGCATTAGGATCAGTGCCGAGTTTTTGAAGTAAAAAAAAAAAAAAAAAAAACAATTGTTCATATAATAATTTCAATTCCAAAAATAAAATAAAAACTGTTTTATTTTTTATCAAGATAAAGATGAGATAAATATTACAAGCGTGTTGAGATAAATTTAATTTTTGATATATTTTTATTCGAACATTTTTTATGAAAATTTAATTATAGATAGACCAAAATATGAAAAATTTTTGGATGAAATAAAATTTTTAATATATTACATAAAAAAAGAAGAAAAATGTTCATTTTTTTCTATCACTTTTTTTTCTCATCGACATTTTATATAATATAAATAAAAGAAAACAAATATCCACTAAGAATTTAATCAAAATTCACAAATTACAATTACATACACAATACACAATTAAGATATAATGTCGAGTGGATTTTTCGGTCAAATCGTAGAACAAAATAATAGATCTTTAACTTTGAAAATAAGTTCGGTTTTCGTCTAACTAATATTTCAGTGAAATCAGGTCTCACGATTTTATCAAAATAAATCATAGGTCGCTAAAAGAATTTTGCTTCACAAAGGGTTTGTTGAAAAATGTTACTTTAGTTTTTTTTTTGCTTTTTTCGCTTTTCCTTATTAAAACATAATATTTGAACCAAAACAGACCAGTTTTGCATTTACATCTGAATCAATTCTAAAGAATATAATATCTTTAGTCGATTTTTTTAATTTTTGTCGCATAAGCCAGTATAATACTAAGCGCTTCAATTTATGCTGAGTTAACATTCAAATTAAAATTCGGTGCACGAATATTAAATCGCAAATTCCGGTATAATTGTTGCGTGTGAGTACAATACGTAAGCGCTTCCGGGATTCTGAGATGTCTGCCGTCAGAAAAACGCGATCGTGGATAAATCAGACTAGCCGGTCTTACGAATTCCGATTTTGAGTGCCTACTTGTAAACGCGTTTCTCGCGAAGAAAACGCGGAAATGTTCTAAGAACGATTTGCCGAAGACGCGAGTTGTTAACGCACTGTCGCTTGGAATTATCGTTAGAAGAGTTTATCATTTTGGAAACAACGTTCTCTAATTTACGCCGGCCCACATTGTTCGTCAACAGTAGTCGAATTTTATACTTCCCCCCCCACCAAAAAAAGAAAAAAAGCCGGAAATATTTCACACGATGGGTGTTCTTCACACGACGGGTGGGATTCTCTTGACGGGTGTATTGAATTTTAAAGAAACGATAAATCATTTCTTCAGTAAAACGATTCTGAACAAAGGAAGTTAATAATACAAGAAAAAAAAATTTTTCGAAAAATGTCCAAAATTTTTTTTCACATTTTCAAAATTTTCTTGCGCCAAAATCTTTTTTATAGGATTTTCTATCTATGTTTGAATTTTCATAAAATTCGGATCAAAAAATGTTGGTTTCCGAGTCGTTTTTGTTAAACTTTGGGTAGTTTTTTCCAAAAGAAAAATTGAAGCATTGAGAAATTCAAAAGATGACATCTTTAAAGTACAATCTAAAAGCATATCCGGTTTCAAAAAGTCATTGATCGAAATTTTTGGACAAGTATTTCTATATGAAAAGTTGTACACAGAAAGAAAAATAAATAAATAAACATCATTGTAAAAACACTAGCTTCTTCACTTCGTTCAGAATGAAAAATAATATCTACATTGAAACAGTCACTGCAGATTTCTATAATGCCCCTCAATCGAGTTTGTAACCTCAATGACCCCCCTCCTTGGGTGGTTCTAACGCCCCCAAGGCGGGGGTGATATTGCCCACTTTGGGAAACACTGGGTTACACACGAGACCGCTTTCTTTTCCAAATTCTTTGAGATAATATCGCCTGCTCGTGTAATAATAATTTCTTTGATCGCAGTGAAACCGTGGCGTAGTAAATACGTCGTATCAAGCCGGTCCGGAATATATTTTATTGGTCCCGAGGCCACGTTTTTCAAAAGGTCTCTGTGAAAAGGAATCGAAAAACTGTTTCTCGTCAAAGCGCTCGGGGGTGCATAGTAAATACTCCGCCAAGGCCACACGATCATTATTAAAATAACAGGTCTACGTTTAACGGGAATTCGACATGAAAAAAAAAAAAAAATAATAATAATAATAAATAAATAAATACTCGTGTTCGGTACTGTCTAGTTTACGTTACGACTATATACGGGAACATTAATATCACGACGTTATACGTTTTAGGTATATTTTTGAAGTTGAACATTTTAATATTCGCCTCGATTTTAATTACAGTGAACCCGTGGAATCGTGCCGATTGTAAAATATGAAGATAATTTTCCGCTGACGGTTTCGATCGAGGAATGTTCAAATGGTTTCGAAATCAGTGGCGTGGCGAACTCATAATTGTACAGAGGCCAAAATTTTTTATGACCACGCACCCATCGAAAAAACCGATCGCAAAAAATAAAACAACTTCAATGTTTTCAAATATTTTTAAACGGTTTATTTTATTATTTTAAAACAATGTGTGTATATATATTATATATATATTACCTTATTTATTTTTATTTAATAATAAGAACATAATCGAGTAATTAAACACCTAAGTATGTAAATAAATACGCATTATAACATTTAAATTTTAAATTTAATTTAATTTAACCCAGTCGTTTCATTTTTGACCATTGATGGCAGATTTGAACACGTGCTTGCAGTGTTATTATTTGTCAATCATCAGTTGTTAGTTCGTACTTATATATATATATATTATGTGTAGCTAATTATTATTTGTTGCTGTACCTAGTACTTAGAAAATATAAGTTTGGACACCCACCCCCAAACCTTCCAAAAATCTCAGAGGCAAATGCCTTGCGTCCTTTGTCGAGATGATGATTAAAATATTACAAACAAATACTAAATGCTCTATTCCGAGGGTTCTAAAACCTTTTGAGGTTCATTTTATACTATTATATGAGGTCATTCCCCCCCTTCCCACTACTATAAGATTGAATTTTAATAAATATGAATAAAACAGTTTGATAAAAAAAATTTGTACACAAAAATATATTTAAATAAAGTGTAAATATATGACTAAATTAATATATATATATATAGTAACATTATGTCGATTACAGTGGGATAAAACTCAAAAATAAACTTCAAAGTTGTTTTTATTATCAAATTAATTAAATATTAAGCAAATTGATATGATATTAGGCAGTCAAAACTCAAAGTCATGTTGTAATTCGTAGATATGTAATTCAAAATTATTATGAAGACTAGACATAATATATTATATTACAAATGTTGTAGGGAAAAATAATTTATGATAATTGACGAATTGAAGGGCTCCGTGGAACGACGAGACAAGTCCACTTTTTTTCGAAACTCACTTTTTGGTGTTATCATTTTTTTTTTTTTTTTCTTTACATTTCTATGCGACAACAAGACAAGTCCAATGATTATTTAAGGAGTTATTAAGTAAATGGACTTTGTCTGGTTAATATAATACTATGGGAAAAAAACAAGATAAGTCCATATTATGTATGATACTTCAAAGTTATTTTAGAAAATCAAAAATGTATTTAAAATTGAAATCAATTTTACTCGACTATTAACATAAAATTATAAAGATACTCACGTAGAATTTCCAAATAGAAATATAAATTTTTGGAGTTTTGGTGAAATAAAACATGTCTCCCGAATAATTTCAAAATATAGACTTGTCTCGTTGTTGCACGGAGCCACTTCAAAAATTGACTTTTGGCAATAGCTACGAATGCATCGATTCCTCCCACTGTGCGTCGTCGTCGACTCGGTGATATTATTTTCCTCCTAAAAATACACAGCGACGTGAACCGTCAAGAGGAGTTCTTAAAATGATTACATTTTATAATAATATAATCATTCGCGTGAACAACAATAAAATATGTGTCCTTCGTTCCGCCCCCGCCGCAGCAGTCTACGGTGATTTTTGACAATACCTATTTAATAAATCATTTGGCAATTATTATTGTTACGATTCCGTCGCCGACATTTGAATCCGTAGTGGCGCGCTAATAATTAATCACGACGCTCGCCCCGGCTTCGTATTTTCGGATTTAATCCGATATTTTCTGACATGACATCCAACTACTGTTTCCGGACATGCATTTTTTATCGTCAAAGAACACGGCGAAAAACCCATTGAGTTTCGTGATTAATGTCACAGGGTACCAGTCAGTACGGTGTATGACGGGACGATTACATTTTTAATTTTCTCGCCCGAGGGCAAAACTTTTGATCCACCCCCTACCCCAGACATACCACTATCGTCCAATAATATACCCTTAATTTCATTATTATTTTGATATGTGCTATTTAAATTCAACACAAAAATATAATTATGTCCCGAAGAGATAATGAGATAATATTATTATTATAAGCAATTTCGAAACACTCTTTTATTAGTAAACGTGAACATGAGTTTATTATAATATATGGATCTATAAAAACAAAAATTGCGGTACAAGTAGTAGACTGTCACAAGTACACCTATCAAACCGTATAAATATATTATTTAATGATTAATAAAAAAAAAAAAAAAAATTGGAAATTTATGGTAAGGAAAAACAATATGTCACTTAAATTTTTTAGTCACTTTTAGATTCTGAGTATAGCGAAGTTTTACAATGATGTTTTTTTTTTTTTTAAGTTTTTGAATCAACATTCACCACTAGATGGTACTTTTGAGAAGTTAAGTTTGAAATTATCAATTGTTTTCTCGACATTTGAGAAAATTACCAAAAATTTGCCAAAAAAAAAAAATTGGAAACTAACTTTTTTAGCCATTCATAACATTCTTCTTTTTAAAGAAATGATTAATCGTTTCTTTAAGATTCAATACACCCACAAGAGTATCACATTAGAGGAGCGAAGAATACCCAAGGTGCGAAATATGTCTTTTGTATTTTTTATAATAAAATTACCTATTAATTACTTATAATTATCTAATTTTCGATACTTTTCAGTGTTATTAATTTCGAGTTTTGTAACGGTGACGCACCGGAATGTCTGGCTCGAGTATTGTTTTTTTTTTTTTAAATAAAGCTTGGATTATACCATTTCCTCCCCAGCTCAGCCAATTATATAATTCGATGGGATATATGGAAAAAATAAATATTTTATAAAGTTTATCATATATAAATATTATTTATTAATTTATAATCAAAAAAAAACTTGAAAATCTTTTATCGTACAGTACAATCATATTTAAGGTTAAAACATTTAAAAAAAAAAAAATAATAATAATAATAATAATAATAATTCGACAAAATTATTTACAGGTTCCTGAAAGACAGGGCGAAAAAGAAATAGGTTTAATAATAATTTTTAAGTGCAATAACGCGATCAATTTTTGAAGCTTTTCAGGGCCCTAGTAATTAGTATATATTTTTTTTTTTTTCGTAATTCTGTCGGGCATGACCCCCGGACCCGTAGCCACTTTAATCACACGGGCAGCCGCGGAATCGACCAATTTTTCCTCCCTGGTAGAAAAAACACATACGAGTAGCCGAATACAAAGGTCACACGCGTACGCATGCGCGCGTGAAAATCTTTAATTCGAGTTCGCCTGCCCCCCCCCAAAAAAAAAAAAAAAAAATGACCGATCGACGAGAAGACGAGGCATTCGTGCAGCAGCTCTGTATGAATGATGAGCATAAAGAGGCGTAACGAGAGTTATTTGTAGCACCGGAATAGTTGTTGAAAAAGGAACGGGCGCGCACACAATTAATCTTCTTCCAATTCGTCGGTTTCGACGTCAGTCGGTTGGCAATAAAACTGACAGCGTTCCCTTCGAATTCGTTTCTCGGGGCCCGGGGTTTACGTAGTATAGTTCCCGATATCCCTTAGACTTTATTCTTCGTCGTTTCGTCGTTTTTTTATTATTATTATTTATTTTTTTTTTTCTTGTTACGCCAGTAAATGTGTACAGTTGATTGGAAAACAAGAAAAAAAAAAAAAGTCGAGGACGAAAAATAAAAACCAAAGATAATAAATTTTACATTATGTGTCAAACGATTCGTTTTACAATCGTTCAGTGAGGCGTATATATTATATATATATATATAAGGAATACGTCATCAAATCAGACCACATAACGCGCGTGTCAGCTGTTAGATTATTCATGGATTGCAAATAAATAAAAATATATCATCGTTTTTAATCATTCGATATATGATCGATTAGATTTAGAACGACGACATGAATCGACGCGTGAGTGTTATATTTAAATTATACATTTTCACGAGAATTGTTTTAGTCGGTTTAATGCAATCAATATAATCGATTTACTGGGTTTGATAAACTCGAGCGTGAGAATAATCTTTATAAATAGGTTGATGGGCACTATCGAATAGTCACTATAGAACTGTTCGATAGTTTTACAATTCGATTTCTTAGAGAAAATAATAAAAATTAAAAATCCTTTGTTGTTCCGTTTACAAAATCGGGTTCGGTAAACTGGGTCCCACACAATCTGGTCTTCCCCTCGGGGCGGTAAACTGGGTCCCGGCTACCTGAGGTGGGATTCCCGATGGTCGGGGCGGTAAACTGGGTCCCGGCTACCTGAGG
>JAIPRM010006272.1:0-18991 GCA_025469315.1 Stegophylla sp. TES_Ste_2020 | reverse complement strand
TTTTTTGTTAATTTTTCGACATATTTTCACTGCGCTTGGAAAAAGTATTGAGAAATTGGAAAAATGACCTCTCTAAAGTACCATCTGGGTATGATTCCGGTTCTATAGAGATATTGATCGAAACTTTTGGTCCAGTATTTCTATACCAAAAAGTGTTCACAGAAAAAGAAAAAAAAAATAAAAATAAAAAAAAAATAAACATCATTGTAAAATCATATTAAGCTTCTTCACTTCGTTCAGAATCTAAAATTTGATCCTTATTGGGAAAAATATAGAATTTTGAAAATTACACATAATTTGTACGTTTTTAATAATGCAACTTTTTATTCTTGATAACATAAACTAAAAATTTAACACAAGCTTATTCATAAATAAGTCAAACGCAGCTTAGAAAAATTTCAAAAATTATTAATTTTATATTCGTTTAAATAGTTGTATGATACTATAGTTATTTTTATGTAAATAACAGTATTTTTTCAATACTCAAACCATAGGAATTAAATATTTAATTCTTAATTCAGCAAAAATAATTTTACCAAAAAATTCCTCGTATGTTTTTTTTAGATGTGCAAATATTAACACACAATATTTTAATAATTTTTTAAAATAAATCCTTCAAACTCATTACTTAAGTATGGCTCGCAGGGTGTGCAAATATAAACCCTGTACATTCCGTGACCATGCCTATGACACCAACCCCAAATAAGTGGATGAAGGATATATATTGATATAAACTATAGAGTTAATCCACAGAGTATATGAATTTAATAATATAATTTTCATGTACTCTGTGATGTGAAGAATTGGAGGTAAATACAGTAGTCACTCGATAATTCGAAAAACTCCATAAATCGAACTAAACGCTTAGTCCCTTGAGAAAACCTCTATAATTAGAAGAAAATACATGTATTCCGGTCCCCTCGATAATTCGAAATATTTGTCGGTGGAACACACTCTACAATTCGAATTTTTTTTCAACGAACCTCTGTAATTCGAATTTCTTTAAACACGATTATATGTAAGTTGATATGCATAAAAATTATTTACAATCTATTTAACGTACTCGTAATGAAACTAATAACGACGATGGTTAAATATCATCGTAGTTTATAAATGTTATCGTATCTTACCTACCTAATTTAAACTTTAATTGTATCATTTTACCAAAATAAACCTCTGCAATGGATAAACCATTATTGAAATTGAATAAAACGTAGTCAGTCGCAGTATGGGTCCCGTAAAGTACGAGTGTTTGTCGATAGCCAACAAAAAAAAAGTGATCGCGGCAGTTGAAGCAGGTGAAAAAAAAAAAGATGTTGCTCTACGTTTTGGTATCCCAGCTTCTACGCTTTCAACAATATTAAAACAAAAGGACCATCTTATAATAATATGTATGAATAATAAATAAATATCAATTAATAATTTTAAAATAAACTAATATTTGTAAATGTCAAAATAAACGTAATATGGTAGTATGGTATACATATATACACAATTGTCCACCTCGAATTACTTTTTTTTCCCTCGATTATTCGAACACTCGGTAAATCGAAAACCTCTATAAATCGAATTTTTAACTCAGTCCCCTGAATTTCGAATTATCGAGTGACTACTGTATTTAAGAAAATAAGTAAAGTTTGTTATCACGGTTCTTATCAGTTAAGATAAGTTGAGATTTTGTTTGTACATTATTTATTTTAAGTGTTAATTTTAAATTTTTTTTAAATTTCTCTCAATTTTTTAGAGTGTATCGGTGGTAGTATTTGTTTTTGCTTTATTGAGGAGTATTAACGTTTTTAGTGTATTGTACAGATATGTTTGCAGCAAAGTGTTTGGTTCGTTTATTATTGATTAATTTGTACCTTTTAAAAAATGGCTTAAATTATACGGTCAATAATTATCGATGTTTGAATGAAAAATGCTTTAAATATGATAAAATTCTACCTATTTAAAAGTAAACACACTGAGTAGGCTATCGATCCAAAATTGATTAACCTAAGAGGAACTCAAGGTAAACTTTAAAATGCCAAAAAAATGTGTTTTTTTTTGGTTGGTATTGAAATGACCAAATATCTTCGACTTTTCAATATATTTTAAAACGCATTTATAGAAAAATAATAAAAATGTGGACTTGAAAAATGCACGAATTGGCAGAATTATATTGGGTACATTGAAACGCCTCGTTGCAAAAGTTTTTTGATTGGCGAGTACAACGTCATTCAATTTTTGGTCTAAAGTAACAAACAAAAGTGTTTTTTATTAATTAGTATACATTTTGGTCATTGATGAACCTCGAAAATCCCGAAAAAAACAACAGAAATTAAGTTATATTTTGTATTTTAAAAATAGTGATATTGAAATTTTCATAAAAAATTATTACTATTTTTTCCAATACAAAATACTATTTAATTTTCATGTTTTCTCCCGTGTTTTTGAGATTTATTTATGACAAAAAGTCACACATAATAGTGAAAAACCATTGTTTATTATTTAAGAAAAAAAAAAAAAAAAAACTAAGAACGTTGTGTCCGCCAATTAGAAAACTTTTGCATCAAGACGTTTCTATGCACTTTATATAATTCGGCTAATTTGTGTATTTTTTATTTCAAAATTTTTATTCATTTCTTTTAGAGGTAAATGTGGTTTAATATTAAATGAAAAGTTGAAGATATTGGATTCTTCCTTTACTGATCAAAAAAAACACCTGTTTTTCTTGGCATTGTAAAGCAGGGGACTCTCTTAAAGAAATACAATACATTTCCATATAATATATATTATATTTTTAAAAATCCTTTTGTAAAAAAAAAACTGGAAGAAACTTGGTCACCTAAAGTACCCTCTTTTCAGTTATAAATTACAACTTCCTTTTCATTAAAATTTATGATAAAAACTTAGGAAACTACTACCAATTCTGTTCTTGGTGTATTATACGAAGAATGTTGTTCTGTGTTGTTATTCATGTTTCCGTATTCATAATAATAAAGTATTCCTACCTAATTTTTTTTCTCATATAGGTATATATTTTAAACAAATTAGGAAATTCAGTAGCATATAATATAAATTCATACTACATATAAAGTGTAAACATGTTGGTACACTATGTGTGTTAAATACATTTTCTAAAAAATTTAAATAATTTAATATAGTTATAGGGCATTATTTATTTATTTTAGATTCTGAACAAAGTGAAGAAACTAGTGTTTTAAAAATTATGTTTATTTTTTTCCTTATTTTTCTGTGAATACTTTTTCGTATGGATCTACTGGTCCAAAAGTCTTCAACTTTTTGAAACCAGATTTGCCTCTAGTTGGTACTCTAGAGGTCATTTTTTGAATTTCTCAATTCTTCAATTTCTTTTTTTTGGAAAAAACTACCAAAAATTTGACAAAAAAAACTCGGAAACCAAGATTTTTCGATCCAAACTTTATGAAAATTTAAACATAGATAGACAATAATATGAAAAACTTTTCGGTGCTAGAAAATTTTGAAAATATGAAAAAAAAATGTTTAGACATTTTTCTAATTTTATTTTTTTCATTTAATTTTAATTTTTTTTATATATTAGATAGAAAAAAGTAAAGGCAAGAAAGCCGGATATACTTTGCACCTCAGATATTCTTCGCTCTTTGGATCAGATACTCTTGGTAAGTATGTTGAAAATCCATTTTTGATCTTTGTATTATTAACTTCTTTCGTTTAGAATCGTCTTATTAAAGAAATGATTTATTGTTTCTTTAAAATTCCACAAACCCACCAAAAGTATCTAACCCGAAGAGTGAAGAATATCCTTGGTGTGAAGTATGTCTGGATTTCTTGTCTTTACTTTATTTTAGTTTAAATTAATTTACTTTACTTTACTTTACTTTTTTTTGATTAACTTGATTATTTTTGAATTGACTACCCATATAATTTTTTTTTTTTAATTTTTAGTATAATAGTTTATTATTGTAGTCAGAGGAATTAAAAACATTTTGGTAAAAATCTGAATTTAAAGAAATGATTATTCAACGAGATAATGAGAGTTCAGTAATAGTCGCGTGACGTCATAGAGCTGACTAGTGAACATTCTCCTATGTTTTACATGTAAAAGTAGTTGGATTTTCAAAATGGTTTTAATAACATAAGATAATATTTCAGAATTTTTTTTTTCTGAATCTGAAGTATATTTATGTGATTAAGACAATGGCGTGATTAAAAAATTAATATATCTAGTTATTTTACTCATAAAATAAATTATAATTTGTAAAATTTTTGAGTATGCGACTCGCGTCGCTGCGGCATCTAAACGAAATTTTACGAAATTTACTAAAATAGTTTTATATATTATGAAAAAACTAAAAGGCATATCAAAATTATAATAACACCAATGTAATAAACACAAAAAAATACTTCGGATTATATAACAAATAAAATAAAAATATTATCTTTAGCAATTGAAATCATTATATTAATATAGATACTTTTACACGTAAAACATACACCGTTGTTCGGACATAGGCTCTATGGCGTCACAAGCATATTTTCCAACGCGTATAACTCATTGAATAATTGTGAAAACCACACCATATTTCTTAGAAAATTCCGTACTTTAAATCTAAGCAAACTTGTTTTTAGTGTTGTGTTGTCCTTTAAGATAGATAAACATCATCGTCAGTTCATATTTTTCATACAATTATTATGAATCATTCTTACAATTCTTTGGTGTTAATATATACTGGTAATAACATCACTAATCTGAATTTTTGAGTAGCAGAAAAATAATCTACAAAACATCATATTTTGTTTAATTTTAGAAGGCAAAAAAATCTATTTGTTCATATATTAATTCATTGATAATTATTAGTTTATTATTTAATTACTATCAATGGTAATATTAAATCAGTATTCCTAAAAATAGTTCAAATTTCCAACATTTTGGTACCACAATTTGAATTTTTGGGAAATTCACAAATTTTGGAACCAAATTTAATTGATAGAAATTACAATAAGTATAGACAAGAAAGGCAGACATACTTCGCACCATCATGGATATTCTTCGCTCCTTGGTAACTAAGGAGAACTATGTGTTCTCCTGAACACCATGATAACGTAGTATCTATTGTTACGTGGTTATTGTATAATAATTGAACCTTTGCTCAGAGTCATTTTATTGAGGAAGTGATTTATCGTTTTTTAAAAAATCAATACACACACTAACATAATTTCACCCAGAAAGCGAAGTATATCCATAGTGTGAAGTATATCCGATCTTTTTAATTATACTTCCTAAACGTCATGTGTTTAATATATTTTGGCTGTATAAAAAACGATAGTAATTCTGGGATCAGTTATTTCATGCATATTTGTATTAAATGTATAAATATTTTACTATCAATTTTTTTGATAATTATCAATATTATTGATAATTTTTGATATTATCCAATAATCTAGGAATTCTAATGATTATGCATGTGTTCATTTTATTTTTTAGGCACAACAATGTTTCAAGCTGGTTAAATTACCATCTTTTAAATCAACTAAAACTTGTATGCCAATCATTTGTCACTATAGTAGTGTTTATGAACCTGATTATTTGGATATGTTGAAACCAGATATTCCTGAATATGAAGAAGTAAATGTTCAGATGAAAGGTTATGATTTTGCTGTACTAGAATCTTTTCAAAAATTTGTGCATACAATTGCTGAAAATATGAATATAGAAGTATCAGATGGGTAATTTAATAAGTTTCATAGAGCAACTTGATAAGTAAGTGAATAAAGATAGTTTTGAATTTTTTTTTCTAGGTGGGCATTACCTCCACAAATAATAAATGTCAAAAGATTTTTTCCAGGCAGTGAAAATGTTGAAGCTCAATACACACTAAATATCTATGAACGTAACATACAGGTATTTTCAAATAGAATACATTTTATATAGCTTAGATTTTTGTTGACAGTTTGTGTTTTATAGGTAGTTGATATTCCTTCTACTAAGCTTTCGTTACTTATTGAAGTAATCGAAGACTCACTACCTGCAGGTGTTAATGTGTCATTTCACAAACACACGGAAGAATTAGAAACACTTAAGTATATACCTGATAATGAGCTTAAGACATTGAAAGCTCAATTGGAAGAAATGGGTGGAGCAAGGAAAAAAAAATGATCCAGATTAAGTCAATTAAAATTTATAATATTTTGTAGTTTCTAATATATTGTGTAATATATATTATGTAGTCTTAATCATTGTGTAAACATACAGTTAATATGTTAATGGCATGTAAATGATAAAACTTATTAAATAAATTAATAACAAAATATTTTTGTAAAATATAAAACTAAAAAATAAATAAATAATAAAATATAAATGAATGTGAAAAAATATTATATAATACTGATAAGAAATGTTTTTGATAAAAACTAAATTAAGTACAAAAAGTGATTTTAAATTTAAAATATTTGATAACAATAATATAAAACAAATTGCTAATTGTCAGCTAACAAATAGTGTAACAATAATTACTATTTAAAATTACACTTTTAACAACAATATTAGAATATATCATTAACAATAATAAAACAATATGGCATTCTTTTGGTTGAATTGGGCAAGATAAACAAAATAAAGGCTTCTAATTACATATATTACTTTAAATACCATACCACCTTAATACATATTTATTTACTATTAACATTATACATACATATATATATATATATATATATATATAAATTTAAATCTTTTTGAATAATAATACTTCTTATAATACAATTTATTTATACACCCGTTTAACTTTGAAATTTGAATAAGGCAACTTTAAAATATAATTTCATAACCTATGACATAATTTAAGGCAGTCTTTATAGTTTTATTAATAGTTATAAGCCTTCAAATAATTATTAGTATTTATGACTTGTATAAATAATGATCAGACAACTCCAAAATGAACTACCTTAATAGTTTTATCAGGTTGGGGCTTGGTTGGAAGTTGATTTTGCTGGTTATTAGCTGAAATTTAAAAAATGTTTTAACCAACAGTCATTTGTAAATAATTCTGTATAAATACGTTACCAACCTGTATGTGAATTTTGAGTAAAAAATTGTTGTTCAAAAGGGTATTTCAATTGTGGTACATTTTCCAATGAAGTTGTCGGTAGCTCAATATTATTTATGTGACCTTGTTCAACATGGGAATTTGTAAACTAGATTAAATTAAATGTAAGTAAAATATAAACAGATAAATATAAATTAAATTAATTTAATAAGTTTAGATTACATACCGGTACACTAATAGTTGTGACATTATTAAGAGACTTGGTGTTTGGAATGGATGGAACAAATAGTGATTGGGAAGAAGATGTGAGGGATACATTAGGTAAGGGTGGTCGTAATGAGTTTAATGGAGAAGATGATGCAATGGGCACATTAGGTAAGGGTGGTCTTAAAGAGTTGGATGGGGAATTTGAATGACATTCAGTGCAATCGCAGTTAGACGACTGACTTGAATGTGAGTTATCAGATTCTGATGATACAATTTGATTTGCCTTTTCTAATGCCATGGTTGCCATAGATCTAGTGCCAATCCCTGATTTTGTTGCCCAATAAAGATCCATAAATAAATCTTTATCATTCAAATCAATGGCTAGACTGTATGCTTTTTCATAAAGTTCATACCTGAAAATAATATTTTCAGAATATTATTTGTAACCTAAGGTATTAATAAATGTAGCATATGAAATGTAAATACCTCACTAAGTGGTGGAAAAACCGTCGAGCAATATTCCGAACAGGTTCGAAGTATTCATGTTTAACGTCTTCACTTAATGGAATGATGGGTTGATAGAAACTACCAATTGCTGATTGCAGTTGAACTGTGAAAAATATTTTGTATTTTATAAAATTAATTCAAGGTCATAAATCTATCCTAAATTATAACAAGTGAAAATGTATTAAAAATAGGTATACCTTCTCTTACAGGAGTAAATGGTAATCGAAACAAATAATTTGTTATTTGTTGTAAAGTCATTAAACATAATGGTCCGTCAGAATGCCAATCTAATCCTAAAAGAAAGTTTAGTGCACGATCGACATCATTTTCATTCAAATACATAGAAACTAATTGATTTACACATAACTTTCCAATGCCAAGTAATTTAATAATAACTACAGGACCCCTATAAATATATACAATGTCATTAATGGAATGATATAAAATGTTGATATGACATACTTCTCAAATATGAGGTGAAGAACAGCATCAGATTGGTTCACTGGATGTTTTGAAGTTTCGTGAGGCATCCATTTCATAGAGAAGAGTTGTTTATTTCCAACTTTGGATTGAATATCTAACCAATTTGAGGTATTGGTTTCTTCTGTGAGTGGTTGTAGACGAATGCAAGACAAACAAGAATCATAACACTGTATTCTGCCATTACTATCTGATACAGCGATTATGTTACCATCTGGGTGCCAATCCAAATACTTTATAGGCTAGATCATTTTGTAAATATAAATTAAAATAAGTAAATTTTCTATTTTAAATTGAATTATTAAAATTATTAACATAAAACTTATAAAAACTTAAAGAATCTTATTACAAAGATTTTATAGAATAATAAAAGTTAATATAAACACCTAAAAACTTACAAAAGCAGTTTTAACAGAACATGTAATGGATAATTTTAAATCGTGAGCAAACAGTACAGAATCATTAAATGAAAAACATAAACGTGTATCATCTTTGTTTAACCAAGCATTAATTATGGATGCAGAACACCAATCATATGGACTAATTGTCACCACGTTGATTAGAAGCAATTTTGTATTGGTCACTTCAAATGTACTGAAATCAATCCGAGGATCGTTGTGGTTCTGAAATTAAATAACATTGTTATACTGATATTAAACTCATGATCATTCTATTTAAAAATCAAATGACCTTTTGTTCCAAAATAAATATAATATTTGATACTGTTTTACTAAATGATACAATAATTGGATCTTGTTTAGTGTGATAATAGCAACAAAGTTCTAATCGAGGCCTAAAAATTCAATTCACAAATCATAATATAATTTTATTATTATTGAAATCGGTGTAAAAATATTTGTACCCAATGATTTTATAAATATGGACGTTAGCTCTGTGTTCGTCTTTCACTAATGGATTCCATGGATAAACTTCATTTAAAGAAGACTTAGACCATGTAGCCACCATTGTTGAAGATATATTAAATGTAATTCTTCTTTCATTTTTTCTATTTATTGTGGAATTGCTGAAATCAGATAATCCAATTTTTGGTTCTAGAAATGACCATTTGTTCAGAGAACGATCAAATGGACGTCCAAAATAAATAATACCCAATTTGTGATCCGAAAATGAGCATAACAAAACTTGTTTTGCATAAGACACTGGAATAAAATATTGATATATACAGTTTTAAACTACAATAATTAAAAATCCTTACAACACCATAATTCATAATGAAATGTCTTGAAAAATATGATTAAAATTTGTGACTTACCACTCATTAATTGTTCGCATTGGAATTTTGATTGTAGAAATTTATCAAAAACAATTTCAATTAAATCACAAGTAATAGGATCAAATGTGATAAATATTGTTGATCCACTGTTAAGTATAATTGCAATTTTCTCTTTTTTTATCCATTCAACAGTAATTAAACGATGCTCATTCAACTCGGCCTGTTCAAATGTTTATTACGATTATAATGAAACAGAAATACAACTTTATAAGCAAGGATTGGTAGCACACATCCACAAAAAAAAATTTTGGGGGGGGGTATGTAATAAAATAGTAGTATACGTACATATTGCAATAACTAAAAAACGCTGTAATTAAAACATCTTCTTTGCAGTTTTAATAACTTATTGCAGTATCTATATTTTGAATTATTATAATATTATAGTAAAAACTAATTAGGTAATGTATAATGAACTTTCGATAAAATTTCAGAGTGGGTTTGAACCCTTCCCCCCCCCGTATACGTGCCTGATGTAAGACACTTGCATCTTTTTTATTTTATTTGCAGAAAGATATAAATTAAGATGCACTTTGAAAAAAAATAAATAAAAAATTGTTAAGATTTATCCAATTACATTTTTAAATTTACCTTATGTTAAACTGACTGATATAATTATAAAATTAATTGAAAACCTGTTTTGCAAAACAGGTTTAAAAGCATCTACTCAGTCCCATTTTGAAGTATACAGTACAAACCAAATTGAATCATTTACTTATGTTAATTAGAATATTGTATACCTTGTAGGTAAGCATTGAGCAGTTTGAGTTATTTATTTTTTAATTAAGTTGTTTAACAATATTACTTTAGTTAAGATAAATAATATTGAAATATATACTTTAATAATTTATCTACTTTATTCATTAGGTACTAAAAAAAAAAAAAAAAAAAATGCATCTTGAAATCTAAAGGCAAAAAAGTTTAAAATTTTTTAAAAATGTTTAATAAATATTGTGCTTTGTATCTACAGGTAAAAATGGAAGTATTTGGATACAATTTGTCAAGGATCTTGCCTACCTCTATACCAATAGGTTACAATAAATTAGGTTACTCACTTCAAAATTTTTTAAAGAATCTCTCAATTTCGTTGGTCTTTTATTAGATACAGACCAGTTATAACCGAGTGCTTCAACATAATATCTCTTAATAATCTTGTCTGTAGATGTTTCCGTTTCTTTCTTTTCATTATACCTATAAATTATTTATTTATACATTTTCAGTGACCATATAAATAGAGAAAACACTTTATGAAAGAATGAATGAAACTTCAGTTCTAACGTACTTGAAGTGACTAAAATCAGTATTGCTAACTGTTAGATCGTTTTTCAACGTCCAGTAATGAAATTCACAAATAAATGTAAGCATTACACTGCTTCAGCTAAATAATTGTATACACGTATTATTCATTTTATATCATGTTAATTCGGATAGTAAATAAAAAAATTGATTTAAAATTATAAGTAAATTAAAACCACACACGCATTTTAACTACAAGCGATTACTATAAACTTTTTGAGGGTTCATATTTACAGTTATTTTAATTATACTTTGTACATCTTATTATTCGAAAGTGAAATATAAAATAATTATTAATAGCCAGAGTATTTTTCCCCTTATCAGTAGTTTAATCACTGTGGTGTATTTGTCGTTGAAAGCAACAAGTAGTCGGTTTTTACTTCCATGTTAATGATTTCTTAGTCCATGTTTTCAATTTTCATAGTTATCAGCTTAATATATTTCATTTCTGTATTTAATACATTAGATAATACAATAATAATAATTATTAATTATTTTTTATTTTAATTTTCGTAATTTGGAAACGTAAAAATACTCGGCGATAATAACGGAAATAGTAATTTTTACATTAATACTACGATGAGACTTACTTGTTATTTGAGAGATTACAAAAAGGTAGGGGAACTTACAAAGAAGTATGCGAACCTACCTGAATCATACATCAAGCGCTCTATGGAAAAGGTAAGCACCGAGTGCCAATCTATATAGTAGTGTATTATAATACATAAGTATATTATAATAAATCTAGTATATAATAATAATAATAATAATTAAAAAAAGAAAAATGTTTATTTAAACAACAATGATACTTTCTTAGGTCGTGTGGAAAACGCCACAGAACAATCCTCGTTATTTGCCGAGGACTGTACAAAAGAAAAAATTTCATTTCTCTGAGCACAGACCTTGGACATTGCCATTCTCCGGTGACAATTCTCTTACTTCTTTAAAAGAAAAAGTATTTGTGGAGCCAATCAAAGAATGGTCAATTTTCAAAGGAGACAGGGTCTGTGATAAAAATACAATCAATATGTTACTATAACTTATCTTAAATTTTAATAATGCACAGGTTGAAATTTTAGTGGGACCTGATAAGGGAAAACAAGGAGTTGTTGGGCAAGTAATACAAGAAAGGAACTGGGTGATCGTAGATGGTTTAAATTGTGAATTGGATGAAGTTTCTTATTATAAAGGCCATTTATCAATGGTTCAACAGAAAGAAAAACCACTTTTAGTTACTAGTGAGGTTGCGTTAGTAGACCCATCAGACTTGTGAGTAATATTGTATTCAAATTGCTTAGATTGCTTTTTGTAGTTAATTAAAGTGTTATTTTAATATTTTTAGGCAAGGTTGTAAAGTTGAATGGAGGTACACAGAGTCTGCTGAAAAAGTTCGAGTATCAACAAGAACTGGTAAAATAATTCCGATTCCATCGTTAGCAAATGAGACATATGATTACAAAACAAAAAAAACTTACAAAGGTTTGTTAATTATATATAATATGTATTCACGATTTCTTAATTGTAAATATAAAAATAAGATAGTATAATGTGTATTTGTAAAATGAAGCAATTTTTATACGTTCAATAATTTAAATATAATGAAATCTATTCATTTTAATTTAAAATAAATACTTGTACAATTTTATAGAAGTATATATTTTAGTTTTCTCTTAAAATTATGAATTGTCTTGATTAAAATATAAGTGCACAAAGATTCTGTATTCTTTTTTCCACTTTAACATACTATGGATTCTATCAACTTAATGTATTTCTATGTTCTTCAATAGATTAGTTTTGTGAAAAGTTTCATGTTATTTTTTTATGTACAACATTAAGAACTATTAATATACAGGGTATCCCAGTAAAATTTGACAAATGCAAAAACTTTTGTTCAATTAATAATTTTTAACTTTTTTTAAAAAAAAATTTTACAGTATTATGCTACAACAATAACATACATTTTTTTTTTTTTTTGGTACCCAAATTTTCAAATTTGAAATTTTATACTACAGTTTTAGAAAAATAAAATCGAGTATTTATTTTGTAAACCTGATTTTTAGAAAAATATTGATGCTTAAATTTCTACTAAATCCACTATTTTCTATGATTTTTTATAAGTTTGTAAAAAATTTAATAATATTGTGAAACATATCATATTGATGATATTATGGCGTATTTAACAATATTATTAAATTATTCGCAAAATTTTTCACAGAAAATGAACAGATTAATCTTTGTTAGAGATTCAAGCACCAATATTTTTTTTAAAAATCAGGTTCACAAAATGGGTATTTTTTCTAAATTTTTAGTATAAAATTCCAAATTTAAAAATTTGTATCTTAAAAAAAATATTTATATAGTAGTGCAATCCTTTAGGAATATTTTTTTTTTTTTAAATATTAAAAATTATTTATAGAATTAAAGTTATTGCATATTATGTCCAATCGTATTAGAACATCTTGTGCAAATTGCAGAATTTTATTTTATCAAACAAATTGATGAGCTACCTATCAAACTATGAGAGATTAAAACACATTAAAAATAATTTTAGATTCAGAATGAAGTGAAGAATCTAGTGTATTTACGATGATGTTAATTTTTCTGTAAACATTTTTTTTGTATAGATATATTTGTCCAAAAGTTTCAATCAGTAACTGTTTGAAACCGGATTTGCCTCTAGTTAGTACTTTAGAGAGGTCATTTTTTGAATTTCTTAATTCTTCAATTTTTTTTTAAAAAACTTCTCAAAATTTGACAAAAAAGACTCGAAACCATAATTTTTTGATCCAAACTTTATGAAAATTTAAACATAAATAGACAATAATATGAGAAATATTTTGGCACAAAAAAATTTTTAAAATATAAAAAAAAAATTTTGAACATTTTTCTAAATTTTTTTTCTTATTTAATTTTTTTTCCTTTATATATTAGATAAAAATAAAGTAAAGTAAAGTATGAACAAGAAAGCTGGACACACTTCACACCATGGATATTTTTCGCTCTTTGAGTCAAATACTCTTGGTGAATGTGTTGAAAATGATGACTATTATTGTTCTTTATATTATAACTTCTTTCATTCAGAATCGTCTTATTGAAGAAATGATTTATCGTTTCTTTAAAATTAAACACACCATTCAAGGGTATCTGACCTGAAGAGCAAAGAATATCCATGGTGCGAAGTATGTCCAGCTTTCTTGTATACACTTTTTTTTCTATTGTTTTTAGTTAATACTTTTCTGTGATTGATATATTTTAATTCTGTGAAAGTTTTTGTAGTAAGGTTATATTATAAACAATAAAAATAACTTAAGTATTTGTTTTAATATTACTGTTTTAATTAAATTTTAATTTTTAGAATCTGATAAAGATACCAAAGAAGATGATATAAAAGAAATAACTTTCTCACCTACATTGAAGACATTTGAAATGGAGATCATGGATGATATGGGCATTAAAGAAGATAGAGTGCCAGCTCCAACTTATTGGTATTAATTATGTTAAACAAATTTTTTGTAGTTTATATTTCCTATAGTAAATAAATGCATTTTGTTTTAATAAAATAAGGTATTTTAGTTTATTTTATGAACTAAGGTTAATTTTCATTACTGTTTTTCAGTTATTGTCGATGTTACAACATATTTTTTTTTTTTAAAGTTTTAAAAAATTTTTGTCACGAAAACTAATAAAATTAAACATACACAGGATCACATTCAAACTTTTGTTGCCTCTAGGTATTACAATTTTACAATTTTATAGCCCTCACCCTCCTTAAAGAAACGAACACAATTGTTTTCAAGTATGTACCTAAATGAATAAATGTATCCATAATTCTATATCAAAATCTTTTAACAACTCTCAATTCATACATAGTTAAATAGTTCTCCGAAATCTTAAAGACTTAAAAAACTTAAATAACCCACAACATTTTGAATAGTCAATAGACAATTTAATATAAACACTACGTATTATAATAGATTATAATTAGAGCGCGGATTTTTATGCACTTAAAAGTATCAAAATATGTTATATAATATACAGTCAAAATCATGAAAATATGTAAAAAATATGCACTATGTAGTTAAAATATGTAAAAAATATGCAAAAATTTTTTATTTATTTAAAATTTGCAATAAAATTTATAACAATTAATTACTTAAACACTTACCTAATAAAAAAAATTTAGGGAATTTTCTGAACTTAATTTATTTTTAAAATTGTATTTATTATGAAAATGAATAACCATATGCATTTCAAGTTTTTCTCTTGTGAAGCTGTATCGTTTATCGGTTAACATAATTTTAAAGACTGAGAACAAACGTTCGACTGAACATATATATATATAAATTATTATTTAGTGACTATGAAATTTAGTTTTAATTTTTCTACTTGACAAAATATTATTTTAAACATTTTTTTTAAATTTTCGCTTTAATATGCAATAAATTTAGAATTTTGCCAAAATATGCAAAAATATGCAATAACCTTTAAATATGCAGAAATATGCAAAAAAAAATTTCATCATTAGCTTCAAATTATAGTGGTTCATGAAGATAACTGACAAAAATCCAAAAATATTAAAAGGAAAAAAATATGCAATTGCATAGTAATCCGCGCTCTAATTATAATATAATATTCAGATTATACGAAATGTAATTTATAATTGTGGTTCTAAAGTTATTACATATTATGTTATTATTCTTGTGCTATATGCATAGACCTTATGTATTAGGTATATGGCTATATGGTCTGTCCATCTTATCATTGCGGTATAATTTTAATTTGGGATTATGGTATCAAGTAAGGTAAGTAGTAATAAGTCATAAATCATAGAAAATGTGAAGAATTGATAATTTTGTAAGAGTTTATGGCAATTCAGTCAATTCATAACTTATATAATTCATTGTGGTAACACTGATTCATGTGAGTTGATTTGTTGATGATTTAAGACACACTGATTCAACTCATCTTCATGAGTCAACTCTTTGAATCAACTATCTCATGAACTACACACTTCTAATCCCTAGCTGCCTGACCGTTTTTAATAGAAAATATTATATTATTTTTATACATTATATTAATACGAATAAGAATAAACATTATTTATCTACGATGAATCAGTGCGTAATAACTAATAAGTCATTATACAGTCCACTTAACCACGGCTACAAACAGTTTATACAAAAAGCAGTTGATGGTATTGCAGACATGAAAAAAATTAAAGTGAAGACAAAATAATGATTTTTAAGGAAGAAAATGTAAGTAAATAAAGAAAACTATAATAAAACTAGGTATGGTAGGTTAGTAAAAAAGACTAAACGATTTGGTTACTAAATATGTACTGAATATACTGACTATAAAAAGTGAAGTTATTATATAACAACTATGTTTACCTGTCTTAGCTTAACCTAATTATATAATGATATATTTTATGTAGTGATTAATTTTATTATTATGATTTTAGAGATTTATAATTTTATTATTGTCAAAGTACTCATAATTTATTAATGTGTTATTCATTTTGTACTTTGATGTCTTTAAATTGATTATGATGATGACAACATTACTTTTTAAAACTATTTGTACATTTATTATTTTGCTATATAAAAAAATGTTAAATAATTATATAAAAAAAGAAATGTATTTTAAAATTAAAAAGGGAGATGTAATATGATGTAGTAAATAAGTAACCCTTGTTTATCATATTATTAATTTTCAAAAATACGGCAAATAGTAAAAATAACAATGTGAACGTTAAATTATTGGTTAGCAAAGCATTTCCGGGTTAGCTAGTATATTATAAAAAACAATTCAGTTATTAAAAAATGTTGTTAAAGTAAATAGACTTTTTTAGATACAGCCTAAAGTCGGGAAATTCGGCCAGGTGATTTAATAAAGTTACCTTGACTCGGGTGTCTTAACAACATTCAAAATTATTTTAGATTAAGGGTACAAATTACAAAAATTGTAACAACCGCTTTTTTAAGGTTTGGGTCGCCACTAAATAAATAAAGACAGATTTAATGGTAATCACGCTCTTTTTATTTTAGTCAAATAAATATACAAATATGTATCAGAATATTTAAAGAAATTGACAAACATATAAGTTGGAGACAAGCCCCTCACATAAGTCACAATTATATAAATATAGTTGTCTGGAGTTACCACAGGTTTCGTTGTCTGTAGTTGTGAATAGTACTTTTTTGGATGGTTTGATGATGAGTGTCCATGTAGCTGTAAGAAAGCTAGCCATGTGGTTACGGCGGCGGCAGCAAGCAGCTGCAATGACGGGGTAGCGGCTGCAGTCGTAGAGTGTAGAGAGTGTAGGCGAATTCTTGACGGCACTTTTCCGCGTCGTATTCAGGTAGCCGCGCTGTGTGGTTGGACCCGAGGTGACTGTGCTGTCATAGCACGGACCCGGTGAGACTCAAACTTGGTGCTTGCTTTGCTTTGCTTTGGATGGCTGGAAAAATCCTTAAAACTACACCTGGCTTTCACTTTTGGGTAATGTCGGAGGTATGTTTGTCGAAACTTGTGGCCTCTCGTCGAGGGTCTATTTATGGGGTAGCACGTCAATTTATCGCAGGCAACTTATCGCAATGTCAACTCATTGCAACGTCAGTTCATCGTGACGACTACTATATTGTTTATCGTGTGTTAATCAACAAAAATGTATAAATATACATATAAATTCGAAATATTCCTTACCATTTTAAAACAGAATTAGAACTGTCTACACATTTACTTTTTAAGTGTAAGTATGGTTGAAAACGTTGTCTTTCGAAAAAAATCTTAGTACTAAAGTAAAAATAAGTAATGGTAAAAATTATAAGTCAGTCCTAAAAGTCTGTGCGGTTACGATCCAGAGGCCACAAGTACGTTCGACATTACCCAAAAGTGAAAGCCAGGTGTAGTTTTAAGGATTTTTCCAGCCATCCAAAGCAAAGCAAAGCAAGCACCAAATTCGAGTCTCTCCGGGTCCGCGCTACGACAGCACAGTCACCTCGGGTCTAACCACACAGTGATATGTTTACATTGGATATAAATTTCCGTTAATATTTTTTGAACTTGGGTAAAAATACATTTTTGCGTTTAACGGAGCAAGGGGTTAAGACAGATACCGAACCGCTTCCAAAGCACCACTCAGCGATAGGATTTGTACCACCGGTACTGACTAGTGTTCGAGAGGGGGGGGGCAGTATCTGTCTTTCCCCCTACTACTACTACTACTAAATTGAAAGAAAATCATTGCGCGTCGTTATCATACAGTTGGGCCAAGTATTCACAATAGAAATCCCAAGCGGCAGCTCGTTTAGCTGCTTTCTTCGTAGAGCCGCGGTTTTTGGTTTCGCGGCCTGCGCACCGGCAGGCAGCGATGTAACTAGTCAGGCCCAGGTCACAGTGTTCCACGGACGTCGCGAACGCGGGCGCGGCCCATCCGCGCTTGGCGCACTCTTCGTACAGTTCCTTCACGGGCTCTTCGCACCATCTGGCCTCGATCGCCGCGCGCAAATCGGCCTTCAGTTTCGCGACGCCGCCCATTTGGGCGATCACGAGCGACACGTACTGCCGGGCCGCGTCGTTTTTGGCCCCTCGTTTCGACGAGCCAGTGCCTACGGCGCTAACGTTCCCGCCGCGGGCCCTGACCGCAAACACCGACCTGTGACCCGGGCCACTCCTTCCGGCGTCTTCATACTCGACGGACGGCCCACCGCCGCCGAGCGCGTTCGTGATTTCTAACGACATACTGACTGGCGAATCGTATGCGGTGGCCTTTTCCAATATCGCGATCACGTTACGAAGCACCTCTATCGGAAGAACGGTTGCGACGGACTCGACTTGCTGTCCCAGGTCAGGCGAACGGCCGTTCTCCGTAACGTCTGTTAACGTCTGTGCAGCCGCCGGAACTGCGAAACATGTGTAAAATATATATATATATAGGGTCTGATACGTTTGCCCGACAATACGTTTGCCCGACACAAAATTTGTCCAACAATATATTTTACATATTTTTACTGTACGTAATACTAAGATACAATATTTTATTATTAAGCGAGATTTTACAGAAAGTAATAAAATGGATAAATAAAATCTTATTGCATTATCGGTCACGAACAATACTGCTATTCAAAATAAGATTTTTTCATTTTTTCCAAACACAGACTTCTGTATATACATATAT